>WTSP01008463.1:0-13332 GCA_025331215.1 Actenoides lindsayi
GCGGCGGGGAGGGGGGGGGGGGAGAGGCGGGGAGAGGAGAGGAGGGGAGAGGAGAGGAGAGGAGATCATTAACTGGTGTTTTTGGAAATTCTGTCTGTAACTGGAAAGTCTTAATGGGTTTGTATTTTGGAAGGACAAGTGGAGAATGAGAAGTGTTGGAAGGGATGGGATAAAATGGGGAAAATGCAAGATTCAAGAAAGGAGTAAGAAGAAGGTGCTGCATCTCAGATGAAATAGTAATGATGAGGCAATCAGAGGAAAGGATTGAAAAGTGACACGTAAATGGTAATCTTGTTATATTAGGCAGTTTTCTCATGAATGAAACTGGTAAGATCCTGTACATAGAGAGAGGTTGAGAAAAACAGAATAGGAGGCCTAAGGGCAAAGTCAAAATGGTACAGTTTTCAGAAATCATATTTAGGCTAGAAAGCTAGGGTGGGTTTTAAGCATGAAATAGACAGAACTGAAGAAGAGAATGAATTTTCAGTAGGGAAAGATGATTTGATCAGATATCCCCCAAGATGCTTCAACAAATGAGAAAAATAGCTGGATGTGGGATATTTTGATAATGGAAACTGAGACTTAAATTAAGAACTGACTAATGTAATCTTCCTTTACAGGCAGTGAGAAAATGTTCTATCTAAAATATTTAATCTGTAGAGCCCATGAATTGCTTGTAGAGAAGTCTATCTCTCTCTTTCCTTGTAGACTACTGTCTAGAGCAATTAGAGACCTGAATTATGCATGGTCATTGTCCAAAGCTGGATGGGATGATTGCGGGAATTAATGTCCCCTTATTTCTCATCTGTGATACGGGGTCAAAGTTCGCCTTTGATGTTTATCTTCTCTATTTAGATTTGAAGAGCTTTTCACCTGGAAAGTGTGTGTACAGTACCTAGCACTACGAATGAGGGCTGAGAGACATATAGGCTCCTGTACATGTTCACCTCAACCTGGAAAGTGTTGACATGAATGATGAATGGAGAGAATGAAATGCCTATTAATGATAAAACTACAAGTATGGTAGGGGGAGTTCTGAAGCTCATAGCCCTGAGTTTAAAGTGATGCTTGAATGAAATTGATGCAAAACTATGTGGACTTTCAAGATAGAATGGAAGTTGTTAGTAAACACCAGTGTTTTAACCACCATCAATGAATAGATACTGACATAAATAATAAGAGGCAGTTCCCAAAGGATAACTGCCTGCAGGTTATGTCCAGGAGTTTGTTATTTACTCTTTAGGGAGAAACCATTTGCTGCTATAAGGAATTAAATTGCTTCTTTCCATAATAACAACAATCACTATGAATTCATTGGGAACCCACAGCCTGTCTCCTATATATATATAATTTTATATGACATATATGTATGCATATCTAGCCTACTCAAATGAAATATACAGTGCATCGGGGTTTGGGTTGCTTGGAAGTATTAGGGCTGGTGTGAGCTGAAATGTTGTGTCTGTAGCCAGGATTCAGTAAGTTGAGCCCTGAGAAAGATTTCACTGCTACATAACAACAATGCATCAAAGAAAAAGGGAGAAAAAAAAACAAACAACAGAGGTGAAAAATTGTCAGAAAAATAAGTGTTTTCGAAGTCAGAGTTTCATGGTAAGCGGTAACAGTATAATGAGGTGACAGCTTACAACAAATGGAGTGGAGTGAGGAAAAGGAGAGGAAATCTCTAAAATAGAATTCCCCAAATTGCTGGGAGTCACTGAACGTGACAAGCTCTCTTTATTAAGAGATGGGCAAGTTCACAGGACTTATCTAGATTTTTTTTTGCTGAAAGTGTATTTTTACTTGTAAACATAATCTGAAGAAGAATGTTTTCTAAAAAAGAATTGCTACTCAGTTTTTCTTAACATTGATGCATTTAATAATCTTTTTTGCTACCAGATGATCTGATTAGCGACAAAAGGTCAGAGAGCCAATAACAGACCCCAAATCAATTATTTCCTGGGGAATCACAGAATTTTTCCTTAGTTATGTCCAACTGGGCATTGGAATGCCAGCCATGCCAGCTGTGTGGCAATCATATCTCCACCTCAAGCATCTGGTCCATAGCTGTCTCCCAGCTATGCTATGCTGGCTGGTCCAGTTCTGTCTGTTCAATCCAGCTGCCAAAAGACACAGCACAGAGAAAATGAGTATCAACAGTGCAAATAATAGGGGCTGTAATTTTACTGTCATTAAAAGGAACAAAATGGCTCAGGGTAGGTAGAGTATTTCTCAGGGTGCTTTTCAGTCAACATCTTTGCTTTGGAGCAGCCAACCTTGATCTGGAAACAGGCTGACTTTAAGAGTTGCTGCTCACTTGCAGCTCTCAGTGAAAAGTGTATTTCATAGCTGATCAGACTATTTTTACTCAGATGAGGCTATTTTTACTCAGATGAGGCTGGCATTAGGATCCTCAGCTTGAAAACACTTGCTATTGATGGTTTTCATGCCATTCTACTGAAACCTGTGTACTCATTTCCTATCTATACTCCCATTAAACCCTGCCAGGCAACTCTTAGGTATTTTGGGATATTTAAAGCAGTTTATATGAATAAGCATTTGGGAACAAGTTCTTCCTAAAAAAAAAATGCCCTTTGTCCACCTGATTAGAAACTGCTAGATAATCATATAACCATACAATCATAGAATGGTAGGGGTTGGAAGGGACCTCTGGAGATCATCGAGTCCAGCCCTCCCTGCCAGAGCAAGAACACCTGGGGCAGGCCACACAGGAACAGATCCTGGTGGGTTTCGAAAGTCTCTAGAGAAGGAGAGTCCAGAATCTCCGTGGGCAGCCTTTCCAGGGCTCCATCACCCTCACAGTAAAGAAGTTTCTACTCACGTTGAGGTGGAACTTCCTGTGTTGTCACTTGTGACCATTACCTCTTGTCCTATAACAGGGCACCACTGAAAAGAGACTGTCCCCTTCTACTTGACACCCACACTTCAGATATTTGTAAGCATTAATAAGATCTCCTCTCAGTCTTTTCCAGGCTAAACAGCCCCAGGTCTCTCAGCCTTTCCTCATAAGAGAGATGCTCCAGTCCCTTCATCATCCTCATAGCTCTCTGTTGGACTCTCTCTAGTATTACCCTGTCCCTCTTGAACTGGGGAGACCAGAATTGAACACAGTACTCCAGACGTGGTCTCATTGGGGCAGAGTAGAGGGGGAGGAGAACCTCCCTCTACCTGCTGGACACAGTCTTCTTTATACATCCCAGGAAAACATTGGCCTTCTTGGTCACAAGGGCACGTTGCTCTTCCATGGATAACTTATTGTCCACAGGGACAACAAGGTCTTTCTCCATGGAGCTTCTTTCCAACAGGTCAAGCCCTAACCTGTACAGGTACACTTTGTTATTCCTCCCCAGGTGTAGGACATTGGGGCCCATGGATTTGTGTGCGTTCAGTTTACCCAAGTGGTGGAGAGTCTTCTTCCCTCCAAGTTTTCTCTCGTCCAGGATCTGGGATTCCTGTGATCTAGTCTTAGCAGTGAAGACTGAAACAAAGAAGGCATTCAACAACTCCACAAAGAAAAAGCAGGGCTCGTCTGGGATTTGAACCTGGGACCCACTGCACCCTAAACAAGAAGTATACCCTTAGACCAATGAGCGAATCACAGAATGGTTTGGATTGGAAAGGACCTTAAATATCATCTAGTTCCAACTTCCCCTGTCATGGCAGGGACACCGTCCACTAGACCAGGTTGCTCAAATCCCTGTCCAACCTAGTCTTGAACACATCCAGTGTGGGGCATTTGCAAACTCCCTGGACAACCTGTTTCAGTGTCTCACCACCATCAAAAAGAAAGACTTCTTCCTAATTTCTAATCTGAATCTACATTCTTCCAGTTTAAATCCACTACTCCTTATCACTACAAGCTCTTGTAAAAAGCCCCTCCCCAGCTTTCTTGTAGGCCCCCTTCAGATGCTAGAAGGCTGCAATAAGGTCTCCCCTGAGCCGCCTTTTCTCCAGGCTGAACAACTTTTTCAGACTGTCCTTGTAGGAGAGGTGTTCCAGCCCTTTCTTCATCTTTGTCGCTCTCTTCTGGACCTGCTCGAACAGGTCCATGTCCTTCTTGTACTGGGGGCTCCGGTGCTGGACACAGTACTCCATGTGGGATCTTGCAATAGTGAAGTAGAGGGGCAGAATCACCTCCCTCAACCTGCTGGCCTGTTGACTTTCCGGGCTGCACTTGCACATTGATGGCTCATGTTGAGCTTTTCTTCAATCAGCACTTCCAAGTATTTCTCCTCAAAATGCTTCTCAATCCACTCAATGCCCAGCCTGTATTTGTGCTTGCCGTTGCCCCGAGCCAGTTGCAGGATCTTGCATTTGACCTTGTAGAACTTCATGAGGTTGACACAGGACCACCTCTCAAGACTGTCAAGGTCCCTCTAGATGGCATCTCTACCATCCAGCCTAGTGACTGCACCACACAGCTTGGTGTCATGTGAAGGTGCACTTGATTCCACTGTCCATATCACTGACAAAGATGTCAAACAGCTCTGGTCCTAGTACCCATCCCAGAGGAACATAACTTGTCACCCATCTCCACTTGGACATTGAGTCCTTGGCCACAACTCTTTGACTTGAGTACAATCTTCCAGGCAATTATCTACTGAGTGGTCCATCCATCATATACATGTGTTTCCAATTTAGAGGCCAGGATGTCATGTGGGGAAGTGTTGAACACTTTGCACAAGTCCAGGTAAATTACATCAGGTAGTCTTCCCTTATCCACCAATACTGTAACTCTCTAATGTGTCTATCTTTTTACATTTCCTTTAGTTCCCTGTTTTCATACCCTTGATCTTCTTGTCACAGGATCTACATGGCATATCTTGTTGTTTACACAACAAATCCAAGATAAGCATCTTTACAAACTGTATATTTATACATCATCTAACATGTTGGACTAGTGATGCACTTAAAGCCTCCAGGTATTACATCTATGGAGATGGTATATAAAAACAGGAAGCCACTCATACTCACGAGGCATCTTGTTTTAACCCATGATATAGAGATACATTAATTTAAAAGTTTCTCTTTAATCAAATCAATCTATCATGCAGTGTTAATTAAGCATTAATAGATACTTATTTCTCTGAGGCACCAAATCATCATTTTTCTTGAAGTTTGGCTCAAGATACTAGAGGAAGGATGAAGTAGGCTTGTCTTTGTGACTTCTAGATACATTATGTACTTATTTATTTATTCATCTGCTTACTTATGTTTGCTGTCCGGTGCCTCAGTCTCTATAATCCTCTCCCTTCCCATTATTTGCCAGAGGAGGAATTGGCAAAACAATAGGAAAGATGCAATTAGTATCTTGGCTGTGGGGTGCAAGGAGAGGTGAGTGTAGAAACGAGCATGAAATCAGAAGTTTAATATGAGGACTGTTTGTATGCTGCCAGTTAATCTTTTTCTTCCTGTTTAGATTTGCAAGTGAATTGCAGATATATTTCTTGGACACATCAGATTTTGGTTTTCTTTTCTGCTTTGCTGCAGAAAGCTATTTTCAGTTTAGATTTTGCTTTCCCTGTTGTAACATGTAAGAGATGTGATCTCACACCTTCCAAAGAACTGATACATAACAGCAATGACATAAGAAAGATACCATCGTTACAGTGTTTGGAAAAAGAGGTAACTTCATAGTGGTGGAACCGCCTTTAGCTGGGGATATGGAGTATCTTGGAGAAATCTTCCCCTGGGGATGCTTTTTGCTCATCTTCTTGTAGTTTAATAATACACTAAAATATCATAGCACCTTCCTTCTGAAAACCATGTGGCATTTGGAGAGCATTAACGATATAGCCTCTACCCACAGCCTGCACAGTGCAACCCCATTTACACATACCACCCACCTCCATGACCAGGCTGATTCCTCTAGATTACTTACACAGTTTTGCTGCTTTCAGGATCTTACCAAGCATCATTCATGGATTTCTTATGTATCTCTGCATGGTCTCACAATGTATATTATAGACAGATATAGCAGTGTCACTCATGAGGCCAACACAGCTGATACATCAAAAGTGTTACATCACAGTCTATAACACTGGACAATACAAACACCGCAGTAGCAGCAGTTGCATCCTCTGTTCCCTCTCCATCACTATCTATTTTTTATCAGGGTCTGTAGCGAGTGGACAAGGGGTGATGGCTTTAAACTAAAGGAGGGGATATCCAGACTAAATATAAGGAAAAAATTTTTTATGATGAGCGTGATGAAACACTGGCACAGGTTACTCAGAGAGGTGGTAGATGTCCCATCCCTGGAAACACTCCAGGTCAGGTTGGACAGGGCTCTGAGCAACCTGGTCTAGTTGAGGATGTTCCTGCTCCCTGCAGGGGAGTTGGGCTAGATGAACTTAGAAGATCCTTTCCAACACAAAGCATTCTGTGATTCTATGATTCTATATGTTTCCCCCTTGCAGCAGATGTGTAGCTCTTACTAGCACTGTAGCACTGTCCCAGCATTGTCCCAGAGGAAGTCTGAACCCCACTGTAACATGGCCAAAGCTCCTCAACACTCCTTACTTTGCAACTCTGATTGAGCAGCATGGCCCATGGTGTCATGTGCCATCCCTGGAGACTCTCTTCAAGCCCTGGTTTGTTGCCCACAGGAATGGTACAGAGCTGACTTCACTGTGGGGTCCAGTGGGAACAATGCATCCGGGGATTTTCATCCCAGTTCACATTTGCTTGTTTGTTTTGGCTGAGGTAAACTCATTTTGTTCATGGTAAAGCTTTCAAATACTCTGCCTGTCCCAGGTTAGACTCGTTTTAATTTAGGAATTCTAATTAGACATTGACTGATACAGTGGGGAGGACAGTGGGAAGAGGGAGAGAAATTTGCTTTGGGGTGCTTAAGCATCAGTTTCCAATCTGCAGGAGAGCAAAAATGTTTCCATGTGAAAAAGCAGAGCTTTTTCATCTAATTTTCATGCTGATTTTTCAATTGTGTATGACTCTTGTCCTCAACTCTGCTGCTGAAGAAGTTTGGTTTTTTGTATGCTTTTTCATTGGGGTTAAGAAGCCACCATATATCATAAGGCAAAATAAACAAGAAGGTGTGTAGGGGCATTCATCTTGCATTCAACAGGATAACCCAAACCACAAAACTATGGAAAAATAAATGAAAGTGAGTTGTACAGTCTGTCTTCACCTGGTGCAGGAAAGCACCCTTGAGTACTGCTGCTGCAAAACTGTTCAGTGTGTGTTTAGCTGCTGTGAGGAGTCCTATTAAGTCCTACCATGAAGGACAGGCTTAAATAAGGAAGGCAATTTAAAATATACTTCAACATGTAAGTTCCTTCCCCTGACTCCATTTTCTAATAACAGTGTGGTATTACCAATGATAATAATGGGCAATCATAAATCTGGTAAAGGTTTATGTGCCTTTGAAGTGAGCAGTCACCTTTTTCACTGTATTGCTAAATTATAGTCTAGTTTATTTTTGTGCACTGGATGCCAAGCAGATATGACTCTTATCTGGTCTAGGCAAAGAAGAAAGTTCTTTATTTTATCACATTTAACCTGTTAGCAGAAATGGACAGTCTGACTCAGCTGAAAGTACTATCTTGAACACTTAGTATTAGCAGTATATTAATCTAATGTAGCCTTGTTGGGAAAGATAAGTACATTAGATTTTAATACAGAGATCAGCACCTCTGAATAACAGCTCAGCTCAGAGAAGGAAAGTATCAGTACGTGGTAGCCTTTGAAAGTATCTTCCAACTCTAGCTGAAACAAGAAATACAAGTGCCCCTGAGAACAGCAGCCCATGTATAAAGAATCCAAAATCTGGAGAAATGCTTTTTGGAGATGGTCATCTGGGTCAAGAAGGTTTGTTCACCCCTGAATCATGGAAGCAATTTGTTTTCTCCAAGGATTTCTAAATATAAGGTGCTTTTGGGGAGGGGAAGGTGGACTCATGCTTAATATACACACTCAGATCTACAAAACATCCAGTCCTTTTGGGAAAATAAAAATTAGCTTGGCCAGCCTTGTGCATAGTTGCTGCCTTGTTCAAGGCAAACACACAACCTGCAATCCTCAATTTTCATTGTCTGTGCTAGGGAACTGGTACTTTTAGGTGTAATTACCTGACACTAAGGAGTCATTCTTCTGGCAGTCCAAGTGCAGAACAAGAGAAGCTCCCTAAGAGGCTTCTTTAACAGGCAAATGCAGAATATTCTGCTTATTTTTACAGGATCCTAATTTACCCGTATTACACCATATGTAAAAATGCTGCAGCTGTGCTGGGGCAGTGCTCAGCTGCAGAATTTGTTCCCAGTTAGAGTCAGACACACTGTGAAGGATGCTGGTGAAATATCCTTGCTCTCTGTAAAATGTGTGCTCTGCATTCATAGGTGGCAGCCTTGATGAGGTGAATGGACTTTCTAGCACTTCCTCACACTCTCTTACAAAGGAGGCCATGCATGACCCTGACAGTCTGAGGACTGAGTTTCAAGCTGTCATTTACATGGATGGTGTTTCTGAGTTTCACTTTATTTTCTTAATTCTGTTGGGTTGGGGTTTTTTTGCATTTTAGTGGTGTGACATTTGCCAGGGAAAACATTTGCAGTAATAAATCTCATCATAATCTCAACCAGAATCTCATCTATTGCTTGACATTAATTTCAATCCTTTCAACTGCAGCTGCCTCCCTGCAGGTTTCATCTTTGTGCTGGGAGACAGGGATTTGCTCATCCTACTCCATTGCTCTCAGAGCAGCCTCTGGGTGTTACGTGATGGGAGGGCACAGAGGAAATTCAGTATTTTTGTAGTTAAATGCAGTGGCATCATTTCTGTGTTGCTCCTCCCTTGTTTGAATCTGTTCTGATCTCTTTAACCACTTCCTTACTAATTCCTTGTTGATCTGTTGGCATGCTCAACCCCATTATCAGAAGCTCAAGAAATCTGAGACTAAATCCATTGAGAGTTGTATCAGTAGGACTGTTTTCCCTGTTTGCAATTGCCCTGCTTATTTAGAGAGTCTGCAGTACCCACCTGTGATCTAGGTGGCTCTTGGAGAAAGGACGTTCTATTTCTGCCTCCCCTTGCACTGACCAGCCATAGTAAAAGCAAAAAGGTGTGTATGCAATGACAAAAGCAAAAAGAAATTGTTTTTTGTTTGGGCAGGAAGCATTCAGGTCTCCAGGGAAGAAAGCAGGCAGAAGATCTGCTGCAGGGGGTAAAAGAGCTGATACAGTCCTAAAAACCATCCTACCAGGCATTATTCTGTTAACTTGTTTTGGAAAAGAACTCAATTAGCAAGCCCATGCCATGAGCGTAAAACTGAGCGTCTTAAAGATGTTAACACTGAGATCTACTGACAATACCTTTTGGCAGTAGTTGGGCACCTTTGGGGCACCTCTAAGAGGTGTATTCTGCTTTCCTTGTTGGCAGACTGGATTCTTCTTCACCAAAATACATTAGCTGGACTTAACACAGGTTGAAAACAAAGAAGTGGAATATCCCAAAGAGAAAAAAGAAGGCAGCTTGTTTGTTTCCTTGCTCATTTTTTGAAAGCCTGTAGTTACATCCAGGGGGAAAACTGAGGCGTACAACTGGGACACATACTGCTTCGTGATGGCATCACTTGCTGAAGTGATAAAATTGCATGACATTTCCTGACACATGCATATTCTTAGTAGCTGCTGATGAGACAGGATGAGTGGTAGTGCAAATGTTTGCTAACTTGGGGGTGGCTTCTGATACGGAAGGTATGCAGAGATATCTTTGAAGTCTGTAATAGCCAAGAACACATGTAATTAGGATCAGCAGTGGGCATTTATTCTCCAAGGACACCTCAAAGACCACATAATCAAAAACAGGAATACAAACATAAGGACAATGTCATTGTAACTCCAAGTCATCACCATCATGGAGTGCTGAAGATCCAAGTGGATGTAGGAGTTGCAGGAACTCGTGTGTTGGCCGTAGCTTTGCAATGCTCAGCAGCAGGATATGGATCTAGGAATTGACTCTATGCCTCAGTCTGAAAAAAGGTCTTTTTTTTCCCCTGAGATGTCTTTCCATAATGTTGTGGTTTAACCCCAGACATCAACTAAGCACCACACGGTCACTCACTCACTCCCTCTCTTCAAGTGGGATGGGGAGAGAACTGGAAGGGCAAAGGGGAAAAAACTCATGGGTTGAGATAAAGACAGTTTAACAGGTAAAGCAAAAGCCATGTGTGCAAGCAAAGCAAGGAATTCATTCACCACTTCCAATAGTGAAGTAGCTGTTCAGCCACCTCCAGGAAAGCAGGGCTCCATCACACATAACAGTTACTTGGGAAGGCAAACACCATCACTCCAAACATCCTCTTCCTACTTCTCTCAACTTTATATGCTTAGCACGATGTCATATGGTCTGGAATATCCCTTTGGTCAGTTAGGTTCCCAGTTGTGCTCCCTCCCAACTTCTTATGCACCTCCTGTCCACTTGCTAGTGGGGTAGTGTGAGAAGAAGAAAAGACCTTGACCCTGTATAAGTGCTGCTCAGAAATAACAAAATCCAGTACAAATCCAAAACACAGCCCCATAAAAGCTACTATGAAGAAAATTAACTCTAGCCCAGCCAAAACCAGTACACATAGTCCTGCTAAAGGAACCACACTGGATTTGTCATGTTCATGGCTTTCTGAGACAGTCTGGCCTTTCTGGGAAGACACCTGTGTCTTTTTCAACATTTCTTCTTTGTCCATCTCCTTTATTTTTTCCAGGCTTACATCCAAACTCCAAAAGTGCATTTGAATATTAGGTCTGTTACTCCTCAGTGAAAAGAAATGCATTTAGAAAATAATCCAGAAACCCAGATCAAATATTTTAAAAATCCACTATGCTGCACCTCACCAAAGTCTGGACCACTTGTGCCTCCTTCATTTTCTTTATGATCTTTAGAATTTTCTTAAGATAAGGTAGCTGCTCTTGGACTAGTAACACTTCCCCTCTCTGTGTCTATCTGTTAAATGAGGATGCTAATAGCAAAAGAGAGATAATTGTGCTTATAATTGGGTTCTGCTTGTTCAGAGAAGGAAGGGGCAAAGGATGCCTTTTGGTTCCCATGGCCTTCTAGATAAGTTTCCACATAATGCCAATTAAGAGCAAAATAAAGAGTATGCAAAACAGATGACAACTGCTGCTCTCCAGGAATCATTCTTTTGTAACTAAAACAATGGGGCCTTCAACCAAGGGTGCGCTTTTTGCTGCTGTAGTTTTCCCTGATTTTTTATTGCATTTTGCATAAGATTTTCTGCCAAATGGATTGAGTCTAGTAAAGTTTAAGATCAATGTGACAGTGGGAGCCTTTGAATTGTATATATGTGTGTGTGTGCTTACACTTGCCAAAAGCAGAAAGGAAAGTCAGATTATCTTTTTTCCCCTACAAGTTATTTTTATTTTGTTTTTATTTCAAAGGGAGGCATTGTGGACAGGGAGGGGTCAAGGGGATTTTTTTTCTTCTCTTTTTCTGCGTTTTTTTTTACTTGCTCCTTGTTTGTTAGTTTTGAGGGTAATTATTCACCAGGGCCTTTTCAACTGTCAAATGCAACAAAAGGTAATCCAGCCTCTTCTTTCCCCTGCCCCCACACCCTTCTTTTCCTTCAACAAAAGCAGTCTTTATTGGGGAGGGTCATCATTTCACAAGGATCCTTCTTCATCTCATAAGTTAGAAATGCTCTTCTACTTTATATCAAGACAACCTCTCATGAATGCTGGGAGACTCGGGATGTTGCAGCTGATGCTCTGCCCTGGGTGATGTTACCCATAGACAATTGCCAGCTTGACAAATTAGGCTCTGATAGATGTTCTCAATGCTTTCTTTTCCTTCAAGCAGGATTTCTAACTTACTACATGAGCTGGTTATCAATTTATCTACAAGACATACCCTGGCATTAATCAGTCTCCATCTAAAGGGTGGTCCTTAACCACTGTCTTGGGTTCACAGCTCCATTTGACTGGGATGAGTCCTCTGACTTCACAAACTGTGTTTTCCTTTTTCTTCATGACATGCAGCTCCTTGCTGTAGAGGAAGCACATAGTCGAAAGATCACTGTTCAGTGCCAATGCATTTTGCAGATAGAATTATGCTCCTTATAAATGGATCAATATATGTCAATCTCCAGCTTTATATAAATATTTGCTGAGATACTAAATTGATCTTGTCCTACATTTGCCATAATTTAAGTCTATGAAGCTATAATCAAGTCTCCTTGATAATAAAAAGAACCCATCAGCAATTATACTCATTCACTTCCCCATATTCAAGGCTATTTCAGCATTTCACTGATAAACTCCTGTTTTCAATCAAATTTGAGCATGAAAATCAACATTGCACACCAGTTAATGATGTTGGAGTGCTTCGTGTGTGGCATTTTGAAGTTATGTCACTGTGGAGACATGAATGATTTCTGAGGGGCTTTTATCTGATATGGAAACTAGTTTTTACTAAAAATATACCTAAAACCTTCTCTCAAAACTGAAACTGAGCATTGTCCTTGTGGATTTGAATGTAATTCTAAATTTCTGAAAGTTTCCAGTAGCCAAATTTCACAGAAAGAGAAGCATCTAAAGATGCTTCTGTCATATATTTCTCATCATCATGACCACTTAGCACTTTCAGTATGCCATTACCTGGTAGCATGTTATATCAGAGACCCTTTGCATTAAATGCTGGACTTCTCATCCCCAAATACTTTTGTTCTATGTAGAAGAAATGGACAGAAAAGTGCATCTGTTAAGGACTGTTATTTCTATTTTGCAAATGGGGAGTGTGACCTGAGGGAGATTTGTACCCTCAGAGTGTCATACAATAAGTCTTCTAAGGAAACAAATTATTCTGGTCCACATTGCAACAGGGAAGTTTCATTCAGAGATTAGGAAAATAATTTTCACAATAAGTTTAGTCAAACACTGACACAGGAGGAAACTTCATCCTTGGAGATATTAAAACCTAGTTTGGGTGAGATTTTGAGCCACTTCATCTAATTCCCCAATTAGATTCAACTTCAAACTTGAACCTGCTGTGAGCAGCAGGTTGGACTAGATGTCCTCCAAAGGTTCCCTCCAACCTAACTTACTCTACAATTCATTTGAAAGTTCCCCTTCCTGTCAGCAGATACATATGTGTGTATACCTATAGCATCGCAGAATCATAGAATTGTCAGGGTTGGAAGGGATCTTAAAGATCATCTAGTTCCAACCCCTCTGCCGTGGGCAGAGACACCTCCCTCTAGAACAGGTTGCTCAGAGCCCCATCCAGCCTGGTCTTAAAAACTTCCAAGGATGGGGCCTCCACCACCTCTCTGGGCAACCTGTT
>WTSP01008465.1:0-29065 GCA_025331215.1 Actenoides lindsayi
AGATTTTATATTATTAAATTAAAAAAAAAAAAAAAAAATATAACCCCCTTCATATAACAGAAATTAAGGAGAAAATAAAAGCAAATACCACAAATTTTCTTTGTCTTCAATAGAATTTTATGCAGAAAAATTGAGAAAAAAATACGTTCAAAGGTAACACTGAAAAAATATCAAGCAAATCAGAATTCTTTATCACAAAAAATGTTATGTTTCAAGTCACATTTCAGAAGTTTACTTATAGCAGGTTGTTAAAAAGATAAAAAGCTATCAGTTTGCTACAGCTTCAAATGTCATTTATATTTCACAATCGCATGAAATAGTTCATAGACAAAGTCTATTGTTTCCTTAATAAGATTCTAACCAGCTTATTAAAATGTAAGAGTATTAGAGGTGTAATTACTGAAGTCCTTTAGCCCATCTTAGTGTTAATGAGTTTTGTAGTTTCAGGTATGGCTAGTTCTGTGGAAGAGTTTTTCAAATCCCAAACACACCTTTAAAGATTCTGCAGCCAACGGAAATAGAAAAGGAAAAGATAGTTATTCTAGACCGCAGCTTTTACTGTATTAAGGAAACAACATTTATATATGAAGACAAGAGTATAAGCCAAATAAAGCAACCATAGGAAACTTACAGTGGCTACAAATAGAAACACAACTTTGTTGAACATCTAGTAATTTTTAAAAAGTGCATAACAACAAAAATGTTTTGAGGATATGGAACTTAATAAAAAAGTTTAAGAGTTTTATGAACTAACTTACACACTAAACACGCACACGTTGTAAGATGGTTTTAGTTTGGTCACCTATGTCCTCTTATTTCCATGTTAAAAATTTGTGTAACATAACATAAAGGGAGGATTTAAAATTTAAACTTTAATATAGATTTCTCAATGTTGGCTAATTTCGGCATGTGTGCATGAGCTAAAGAAGAATTAGTGCCCTGAACCTAATGGGAAACTACAAAAAATGCAGGTATTCCAAACTGGCTAAATCTACCTGCCTTACTGCACAACACCTCCATATTTTTGTTCTGGTTTCCACAGCCTCTCTGTAGAATGTTGTGTGCTACAGCTTTGACTACAACAGCTGGTGTATTTTGTGCTTACCTTTCCACATGTAGAATCTGTGTATACCATTAGTCACAAAAAAATTGCTTTTCTCTATCTATGGATTGCTTAAGCATGCACAAGCCTATCATCTCCATGATATTTGCAGCCTGGGCTATGAAAAATAGAGAAGTTTAGGGGGAAATAACTTCTCACCTGTCATTTATGGAATTCATCAGTGCAATTTTATTAATCCAGTTGTCACTGGTTTCTTCATATAATTTTCCTTTTTTTTTTTTTTTTTATTAAATCTATTTTCTCGTTTAATCTGCTGAGAGGGGTATGGATTAGATAGAATTTAAATGACCTTTTCCAATTGATGATCTACCATGACTGTCCAGTGATGTATGAAACAAGAAGTCAGTCATGACGCAGACATACAAATCAATAGTTTCCTGTGCACTCACCGTTCCATCACAGCACACTTCTGACAGCCTGTTATCTAATTCATTTCCTAAGAAATGATTTTAATGATCCATGTTTGCTTTCTTGCCATCACGCTCCCTGGACATCTTGTTGGGTTTATTCCATAATTTCCTAGTATCAATTTGTAAAGAGTTGATTTAACTACAACCATCTAGACATGAGAAAAACCTTGATGTCTCATGTTAGTTCCAAAATATCCATTGTAACGAAATGTCTGATCACATTACAGATAAACTGCATTAAATACTATAAAAGAGGAGAATAAGCTGAAGTGGGAAAAGAAATCAGAATGCAACTAGTAATACTTTCATTTTTAAAAATGACCCTGATCTGCTTGTAGTGCAGTCTTTTTCCTCTGAAACCATCACAGTAATGTCAAGAATGTTACTATGCTGGTTAAGAATATCTACATCTACAATAGTGATTTGCTTTGCATAACTTTTGTATTTTTTTCTGCATAATTTCAAGTTGCTGTTTTTAGGAAATACACCTTAAGAGACACCTGCAAACCAAGTGTACATGCCAGGAAAAGTTCATTGTATAAAGGACTTCCTGCATTTTATTCATAAATATTTTATTAATTGAAAAATATAATTTACTGAACCTGAGATGAATATGAGTTTGTAACTCTTCACAAAGTGTTTCAGACAAATGAAGGCTGAGGAAATTTATCTTACTGAAGAAAAGAATCTGTAGTACATATGTGGAGACTCTGCTTCCTATCTCTTTCACTACTTATTTGTGCAAGGTGGGGCAATTCCACAAGGAAATATGGTGAGGTCTTTCTTATAAAGAAGATATAAAGGCTAAGGTGTTCAGTGACTGTAGGACACAGACCAATCCCCCCCAGGCCAATTTCCCACATAAATGTTCAAACCACTTGCACATACCTACTTTACAATTCTACAAATCTAGTCCCTTCTTTCATTAAGAGAAACATAAGGATTTTGAAACTGAAAAATATCTAATTTTTTTTTTAATTTGAAAATAGTTAAAAGGTGAAGCATTTAGTCAAATTAGAACTTTTTACTTAATTTGGAAAACCAAGCTATATGAATTTTAGCTGCAGTGATACTTTGTCAAAAAATTAATCTTGTACAACTAAATCCAATGGTACAAGTTGCAAAGAACTTTGTCCCTAGTCTAAAAACATATTTAATCTTAAAGCTTTTGCATAATACTTCTGAAGTTGATGGGATGATGTACGTGCTTAAAATTAAGCACATGCTTAAACTCTTTGTTGTTGTTAAACATGAGGATTTCTAAAGCAAGTGTTGAAACAGTTTGTATGGATTTATTACCATAGTGTCACCATGATAGACACATAATAGGTTTAATTAAGCCTTCTGCCATTCATTCTTGATCCTTTCTTCCTTAGAGTGAATAAATAGCTTAGAATAATAAACTTCATGCCTCTAAAATAGCAGAACTGATTACAACTCCTTTTATCCAGCTGTTCTCAAAGAAGCTTTCTTGTTGGAAAAGATAGATCTGGGTTCATCATTGTGGCTATGGTGAATCTTTGATTAAAACCTGCCTTTGACCTTGCTTTACACAGGTGAATCTTTCATCCTAGTCCAAAAGCAACACTGGAGAAATAAATAAAAACAGCACTTGAGAGGTCACCTAAAACTGTGAAGACAGCATCCACTCTTTCTGACAAGAATGGCAGAATTAATGAGTATTTATCCGCTGTTCAAATTTCACAATAGACCATTAAAGATTATTGCTAGTAAGTAAACCTTATGAGACATGATCTATATTTAGGAATGTAATCCTCTGAAAGCTCAAGGAAAAAGAATACACATTTTGTCTCCTGGAACTTCCTTTCCACACACAAAGCATGCAGCATGTTTTCAGAAACAGTCTCCTGACTGTATCTACAGTGACTTGTTTATAGTAGCATAAGACCAGCTAAGAGCTCTGGTAGACTTGCTATGTGTATTTCTGTCCTTTCAGTTCTGCTTTTGAAGAAGCTCCCTGAGAATTGCTGTAAGTTTCTATTTTTCCATTGCTATATCAGCATTTAAAGACCAATGGACTTGCCCCTAATTTGATAACTTAAGGAGCAGAGGAAATCAAATTCTTTCCTATCTACAAAAGCAAACTATTTCTTTGCCTGAAGAGGAGGGTAGGGAAATTCTCTTTTATCTTCTTTCTTCTTCCTTGAATCAGAAACTTGTCAGTTCCAAAAGGGGTTCTTGTGTCTATGCTAGTAAATGAAACATTCCTAGCACTGAGAAAAAATCATGTGGAAAAGTCCATATCAATACTTCTAAGCTCTTATCCTCCAACATACAGAGTACTTCAAAAGTGTCTTTTGGGAATAGCCCCTAGTCATACTTGTTAACACCCAAAATGTGACAAGAATTGTCTTCGAGAAGGCTGTGATCCCCACCAAAGAATCCCATGGACAATTCTAACACTGTGACAGTGTCTGTGATAAAAGTAATGTGCAAAAGAGTATTTCTTGATATTTTTCACTATACTAGTATAGATATAGTCTGAGTATTTTGAATCAAGAGTCATTAGTATACTAAGCAAAATACATGCACTGAGTCTTTAACGTATGAATCAGATATGACATAGTTGTGTGAAAGAATTTAATTTTACGACTTTGTGAAGAAAATTATGAAAAGTGTTCATGCTAAAGAGTACTAAACCAAGGTATTCAAATTTTTATCTAGTTTGTGTCCATCCTTCCTAAATTCTCAGTTTACATCTTGATGTTTCAGTTATAAAATAATGGGACAGGTATCTTAAGATAGGAGATGTATCTGAGGAGTCCTGGATAAAGTCTTTCTGTAGGGTGATACTCAGGAACACAAGAAGACCATACTAACCAGTACTGCATTCCAAGGATGCTCTGTAAGGCAGAAATATTAGACTTTCCTCATTCTCCTGCAAGAACCTGGTTACTCTGTGTGTGTCCTTACAAACAACCAACTCATTCCTTCAATTCATACATTTGAATTTTCTGTGGTGAAATCACACATTACCTCAGTAAGACAGGAATTTTGACAAAGCTGAAAGACAAAATTCAGGAAGTACTAAAGCAGCAACCCATAAGCATTTTTCTTTCTCTTGGTAGTATTACAACAAAGACAGCTTGAAAAGTTGAAGTCAGATCCCTAATTAGGGATTATACATCAATACAGTACAAATTTGGTTGTCATTATGTTACTAGCTTCAGAAGAGAGTATCAATTCTGGATGTATTCCACTGAGCAACATTTATTATCTTATTCTATTTGAATTGCACATAGGCATAACTTCAACCTCATTGATCCTCACATCCATCAAACACCAAAGAAAGTTATTATTATTTCTAAGTATTAAAACAGAAATGAGATTTATTAATCTTGTCAAGTTCGTTTATTGCTACATAAGTTTTGGTGCCACTAAAGTTTAAGTTCTGCTCAGTCTTTAACTCTGAAAAGTTACTTCAAACAATACATTTTATGGTTTGTGTTCTGTGGAAGCATTAATAGAAATCAGTCATGTAGGCAGACACAGTTTGAAATGTAATTACAGCAATCATTTAAAGGTGCATAGTACATCTACTGACTTCTAATTTTAACATTGTACATTTCTCTGCAGGACTGGAAGACTGGTGTTTAACCTGTCTGTAACCTACTTACCTATCTTTCACAATCTAATCTATCACGCTAATGAACCATTAGTCTTGGCATTTAAATATAGATGACAATAATTACAAGTAGCATTACTAAATAGGAGAAATTTTAAAAGGCGGAATGAGAATTCTGTGACAAGACCAAACACTTTCTAAATTTCTTTTGCAAGTTCTAATTCACATAGACTTTTGAAAATTTATGTCATGTCCCTACAGCCTTTCGGGTGTTGCACATTGTGGTGAGCAGTACTCTACCTTCTTTCAAATTAGAGGTGTAGTTATACTTGAAATTTCTTACATGGTATTTAGAGTAGTACCATGGCACTCCTATGCTGCCTCCATTATCCTCACACAGCTGTATTGTGGCTTTTCTGAGAAGCAGATCAGGCTCCTGACCTGGCTGAGAAATAAACCTGTCTAACAGGTTCTTATTCTGTTCATAAAAGCAGATGCAGAGGTACTTGTGATAGCACAGGGAAGAGAGCAGAGCAAGGCTGGGAGCGAATAAGAGAGAAGTGGACAAGGCATTTAAGCTGACCTACTCAGAACAGCAACAAATATAAAAGTAGTGGAGTCACTTTTGATAATATATTTGGAATTCAGGAGGAAATCTTCCAGGAAAGAGTTGAATTCCATCAGAGTTAATAACACTGCAGAGGGGATATTAAGTTTAAGAAAAGCCTGCAATGAATGAAGGAGATAGATCATCAGAGAAACAGCATCTGGAAGGTTGTGAAACATATGGATAAAGTGGGAATTAGCAGAAGTCAAGCTGAGTTAGACTGACAAAGGAAATTATAAGAAATACAGATAAGCCTTTCAGCTAGCTTAATAAAAATTAATAAGAAAAGATGATGAAATAGAATTAAAGTTAATCTACATATGACCCCAAATTCAATAGTGGCCCTTCTTTGGTTTTCCATAAGGACAGAATAGCTTATACAGCTGATTCCATATGAAGTATGAGATACTAGAGACAGAAAGCTATGCATTTAGTTTGGGGATGAGAGAAGACAAGATAGGTAAAAGTAAATCCACACTTAAATGTACTTGATGATAAAAACAGGTTCCTATAACATCCATGACTTCTACTAATAAAGTTTAGTACTTCAGTGACATAACTTCAGAACAGTGTATGATTCCAGGGCCAATTTGTCCTTTGCTCTTCTTGATATTTTCACTAGTGTTCAGAGCATAATGAAAAATTAATTAAATTATCTAATGCTACAAAGATGGGAAGTATTGTCAACATAGCAATTGAATTCTTAACTGTAATAATTATTAATTTTATTTGTAATGTTTTACACTCAAATTTAGGTATGTAGTAATATCAGTGTCTTTTTTTTTATAGCATTTCTTGTAATAATTTTGAGGATAAAACTGAAACAATCTTCAAGAACAATTTCTCACCAATGACAATGATAACATCAGAAGCATCCTCAGCTGACCAGTATGTGACGATAATATAAAGCCCCCAGATGTGACAGTCTTATGTACAGTGAGATGGGGTAGATCTGCACACCAGGACCCAGTTCATAATTTTTTCTGGACTGGTTGTAAAAATTAGATATCAGAAGTTGTTTTCATAGAACATGGTGTATATATATAAAAAGGAGAAAATTCTCTCTATAAAACATACTGTAACTTGTCTCCGTATACCAACACACACACAGAGCTAAACAATAAAAAAAAACAAACAAACAACTAGGCTTAAATAGGGTTTCAACCCTATAACTCGTCAAGCATGGAAATGTATAAAAATGCCCTCAGGAGGCTATAAATATGCAAATCCTGACCCCACCCACCTACCTACTCCATATACCACACTAATTAAAAGACAATGCTTTAAGTGAGAAACTTATATACTGTGTGTCTAACTACACATTAAATATTACACTAAATTTTATTAGAGTTGCAAGGTCAAACATCCAAGCTACTGGATGAGGGATTTATCATTGTCTATGCAATCTGAATTTCTCCTTGGATAAAAAAGTCCTACAATATAGATTTGTCACACAATCACTTTTTTTTTTTTTTTTTTTTTTATATTACACCCCCTAGACTCTTTCAGGTCACAGAAAAATTATTACTTACTTACTGAACAGTGTTCTATTTTCTATTGTTCAGTGCACAGTCCCCTACCTTCATTAATTCAGACTATTCAAAACCTGCTCTGAAGACAAAATTAATTTCCTCAGAAGCTTTTTATGGTGCTCATCATTACAGCATCCAACTGCTTCATGAACATTAATACATTTATTTTTACAATGTCCCTGTGAAGTGAGTAGATATTACTATCTCCTCTTTATAAATGGAAAACTGAGACATGAGAGATTAATGTAAAATATCCAGTAATCTGTGCAGCTGTACATAAGCTCAAGAGGAGCTGCTTTTCCCAAGTGCTTAACAGAGCCAGAACTGATCGCTTTCCTATTCATCATTCTGACCAATCTTTTTCTTAGCCTTTTTATCAGTCATATCTCAATCCTGCATCTGGTTTCTAATCTCTCTGCTACTATTGATTAGGCTGCTGATCCCATTTGTTGTTTCCTTACTGAAAGCATCTATTCCTTGCTGAAAGCATCTATTTGACTAAAAACAATAGTAACATCTTTCTAGCTCTCTTTTAGTCTCCATGTTCTCATTTTGTTACATTGCCTGCAGTTCCTCTGTCTCACATTTCCCATTTCTAGGCTCCTAAGCACAATTTCCTTCCCTGTCTTTATTCAATATCTTCTATACCATGCTTTTTCCATCCATAACCTACTGCATTCTTAAGAGAGTAAATGAACACTTAACTAAATCTGGGAGTAACTGAAACAGGATCACCTACGGGAAAGTGCCGGCCATCTTATTCCCAGTAGCTGTTGTCTGTTGTGTTTATACTAATGGAAGGATTTCTTGACAGTACAAATATCCATTGGCAGAATTAATTTTTTAAACTAGACAAATTCTGTATATCTTCAGGATAAATAACTAAACTGCTACTCCTTTAGCTCTCATAAGCAAAGCAGGTTGAGGCTTTGAATGGCAAACTGTTACAGTACATTGAGTAGGAAGTTCTACTGAAAATTCAGTAGCTGGTGGCTTCTCTTTTAAATTATTATATCATTATTGCAGAACACATTATAATGAACCAGGTGGTCCTTGGATAAATTCCTGCCTAGAAAGTCATTTCTTCTTAAATACTTGCCATTTATCAACATTTTCTTTACTACTATGTCTCAAACATCTCCCTTACTCCCCATTGATATAACAATGATTAGCTGTGACCTGTGTTTTGGTTGGTGACTGCAAGATTTTTAGAATTTTACACAGACTTTATTCAGTCACATACTCCGAATTCCACTGCCATTTTATTGTGCTACTGCCTTCCCTGTTTCCTGTCCTTGCCTACTGTGTTCCTTTATAGTTTACAAATAAAAGGCTATTGCTGCATCTAAACTGAAGCATAAAAAATATAGAAAATCTTAATGTATTACGATCCTTATCCATGTCAAACCAGTCATAAATATGAATAAAAACTATGATTTTTCTTTGTTCATTTCACTGCTGGTTGTAAAAAGTCTGGTGACACATATTAATGTGGTATTGGGAAGAGGCTTCCCTCTTAATTTTCAATTAACTCTTAAAACTGTTGTTACCTCATAACAATCATATCTGTTAAAAAAAGTGGAAGCATCATAGATAAAATCTGTCAGTGAGTGTAAAAGTTAAACTACAATATTGGTAAGAAAACCATATCTAGCTGAAGAAAAGATACTATGTATTCTCAATTTGAGATTTCCTCATGGCAATCTCAACACAGAAGCCAATCCTTTTAGTTTTGTAGCCTGCAAAACACAATCACCAGCAGTTCACTTTAAATCACTTGGATTGCATTCAGGATAAAGATCTTTGCTGTTGTAATATGTACTTAGACATGATAAAACACGACTCATCATTGACAAAACAAAAAGCCTATATCACTAATTTTACGTATAAGACTCTTCTTACAATGTATTTCTCTAATGATAAATTAGTAAAATTACAAAACACAATATCAAGATGGAAATGCCATTATAATGATCTTACTTTTTTTCCTGAAAGCTACATCACTGTCTTTAATATTCTGTCACACTTATTCAATTGTTTGAATTACAAGAAAATAATCTGACGAGGAAGGTAAGGCCTCAGATGAAGTTGTACTTAAACTTCCACTTTTGCAGTGCTATTTTGTCTAAACTCCCTCCCTTTCTTCCACCCCAAGGTCTTCCATACAGCTTCTTCTCAAACTACATGATCCACAAACAATAAATCATCCTTGTTCAGTTTACCTACCTGATGACAAAGGCATGTGCATTCTGCCTAGTCACCTAGAAGTAAAGTGATACTTTCAGCCCAATAGCTTACCTTTATTTGCTGTTATTTCATGTACACTCTTAAATGTGTGACCACAGCATGTATACATTTTTTTCCCCGGGAAATATTTACATAAAAGACGGCAGAATAGGAGAGACTAGAAACAGAAGAGACAATGGAAAAACTATCCAGATCTAAAATCTATGAATTCTCTAACTGTTTTAAATGATATTTGTATCAGACCAATAAGGTAAAAAGAAATGTGTTTTACGAAGACCTTTTAAGAAAGACGGTAAACTATTACATAAAATTACTCCTACATTATTTGGGAGCAAGCTTAACTAAGTATTTTTAAGTGGCATAGATCTAAAGCACATATAAAATTTGTTCAGACTTCAACAAAAGGTAATGAAGTTCAAATGTTTACTTTCATAGCACCACAAGTACTTTATCTATTTAAATAACATGCTCACTGAAATAAATTTAAATAAAATAAATCCTGGGAGTTGGACTCAATGATCCTTATGGATGCCTTCCAACTTGAGATATTCTATGATACTATAATCTGAGGTAATAAGAATAATGAAATTTATATATTTTAGAGACTTGATAGAGTATGATAGAATCATAGAATGGTTTGAGTTGGAAGAGACCATAAAGATCATCTAGTTCCAATCCCCCTGCCATGGGCAGGGACACTTTCCTGACACCCAACCTGACCTTGAACACTTCCAGGGAGGGAGTATCCACAGCTTCTCTGGGCAACCTGTTCCAGTGTCTTGAAAGACACTTAAAGAATTTCATCCTAATATCTAATCTAAATTTACCTTCTTTCAGTTTGAAGCTGCTACCCCTCACCCTATCACTATACTCCCTGATAAGTTGTTCCTCCCCATCTTTCCTGTAGACCTCCTATCATTCATTTTTAAAGCACTCATATATTATCTTCTAAAGTAGCATAGTATTTGTTTAAAGAAATTACATGGTATACAGAGAAAGATGGAGATATCCCTACCACACAGATTGTTTTCTGGAGAATACATGTGTTTTTCTAGGTAATGTATTTTTATACATACCAGGGCCTAAAATTGCTCATCTCATCTTAATTCAGTTGTTTTGTATGCCCAATAAATTGTTCATGACCCTATTTATTAAGCTTGCTTTGCAGTCCTTTTGCTTCCTATGAAAATGTTTGGAGATTGGTAAAATACATAATGATTTCTATTTTTAAATAGCCAATAAGTTGAAAAGAATTTGTATTTTCAGACTTTCGAGTCTCGCATTCTGTGACAGAGCATTGTAATGAAGGCAATGTTCAGCAGGCTACTTCAGTGGGTCAGGGCTGCCAAGTTTTATTCTTTTTTAAAAAATTATTTTAGTGTTATTGAATATTCTGAAACATGATAGGTTTTCTAGTACATTGCATATAGGTTCTTGTTTATTCTTGTCTTAGATAACGAAAGGCAGTCAAGGCAAGTGAATCAGTCACTAATGTAAAAAATGCAAACCAAATGCTTTCTAAAAGCAAGAAATGCTGTTCGTGATTTAACAGCTGAAAAATCTGTAAATGATGTCTGTTCTATAGCTCCATGTTTTTGCTATTAATGGTCTCAAAATTCTTTCACCCACTTTAGCAGATACTGTTTCCAGATTGTAATTATGATTGATATCTTTTAAGCAAAAACTAATGATACGTCTGTTGTTGCTGTGAAAATGCATGCAAACTAGGTCAGTGCTGCAATATGCTGGAAGGTAAATCTTCATTTTGTAAATGGTTTAAATTCCAGAGAATTCTGCTTCTGGTTTTGCTCAAATCTACCTTAATACTGAGATAGAATATTTGTACTGGAGTTAGTTCAGTTGGGCCATCATTTTGTTTTACAAATTGGGTCATCTTTTGGGGAATTAAGAGTTCGTGAGCTGCAAACTTGTTGTTGTGAGGTTTTGATACACTGCTCATTGTGAGCACCATGGCACACATGGATCAATAGTACAAAAAATGTTGCAAAGTAGGTGAAAGTCACATTCTCATAAACCAGTAAGAGTAAATTAGTAGTATCAGACTGATCCTGAAAAAAAAAAAACCAAAAAAAACCCCCCCCAAAAAAAAAAAAAACAAACCAAAAAAAAACCTATGAAAAGGAGAAAAAAGATATCACAGAAACTATTTGCCATCAGTTACATGACTTTTTGAAAAAGCTTTTCCAAATATCTTCTACATACATATCTATACATCCATATTCTCTTAATTTGATTTGGTTTTGATTTAAGCCATTTGCTGACACAAATTCCTGGGAATACTCTGGTAAAAATAAATAAATAAGCAGAGGTTTAAACACAGGTAATTTGCATTTTAAAGACATTTCCGTCTCTTCAGTGATAGTACTCATTGTCTCTGTGCAAAGGAGACAGCTGAAAACAGTGACATTGATTTTCAAAAAGGAAGCCAACTGGCAACATCTTGCAACTTGGTTCTCAAACTAATTCATTAGTGAGCATCTCACATCTCAACGTGATCTGCATTATCATATCTATGGGACATTCACTACTGGAATTTCTATTTATGGGTTGTTTTTGCTTCAGAAGAGTCTCATTTGCTGCCTTCATTTAAGTTACCTGTGGTGCACATCAGTTTGTGAATAAACAGGCTGGGAAATATTTACATGATATGATACCTGAAATTAAGTTTGAAGTAGTTACAAAAATTGTATTTTTTCTATATGTTATATATATAACCTGCAAGCAAAGTACCTGCAGGAACTAATATTACATTCACTGTTTGTAGCTATCTGATACCACAAATTACCAGAAAATACCTTTCTTACATTAAGCACAGGCATTTTGAAAAAGGAGTATAATAAAAGGTTTATGAGTTTCAGTGTTTGAATTACAATGGCTGAAAAGATGATGTTTCTGCTTCAAGTCTTTAAATTACTGCTTGAAATTTAAGCACTTAAGGTTTGATTTATAAAACTTCTTTATACTTTTATGTAGATTCTTTGCATAGTTTACTTGGTAAAAGTAGAACACTTTTAGTTTATATAAATTATATTTTTCCATTCCTTTTTCATGAAAACTCTTACAGATGCTACCTCATCATTCTCTTCTCAAGAATGCACATTAAGATAAAAAGAAGTTGAAGGTGTGAAAGAACTGTGGTAATCTCAGACTCAATAAGTAGATTGCACAGCAATGTGTTTTATTTAATAAAAAGTAGTGGAAACATTTTACAGTGAAGTGCAAAAGCTAGAGTTGCTTGGAGGAATATGACTGGTAAGAAAATATAGTTCCTCTTTGTAACAATGTTAACAACCTTATTGTGGTCTTTCAATGTATCAAGGGGACTTATAAAAAAGATGGAGAATGACTATTTACCAGGCCCTGTAGTGAGAGTACAAGGGGAAACAGAAAAAGGGTAGATTTAGACATATAAAAGAAATTCTTTACTGTGAGGGTGATGAGATTGGAAAATGTTGCCCAGAGAAATTTTGGCTGCTCTATCATTGGAAGTGTTTAAAATCAAGTACAGTAGGGCTTTAAGCAACATGGTCTTGTGGAAGATGTCCCTGCCCATGTCAGAGGGCTTAGACTAAATGATCTTTAAAGGACCCTTCTAACCCAAACTATTCTGTCATTCTATGGTTCTGTGAAAATATTTATATGACAATATTTACAAAACAAATTAAAGCCAAGAGATAACAGGACAATAAAAAACTCAGGAAGACAGCATGCAAAGGTTAGGGTTAGTGCTTTGAGTATGTTTGATCACTAAAGCACTATGGAATATTTTGAAAAAACTTCAATAGAAATGGACTTTAAGTCAAAATGTGAAGATAGGCATTATAATAGGGGAGTAGAATTTGTGTGGCTTTTTCTAATGCAAAAAGATGGTATGAGAGAATATGGAAAAATTATTGAATTGACCTACCAAGTAGCAAAAATCTGCACAGTTGGCAGATCTTCTAAATAGGAGGCTACATTCCTCAGCTTACAAACACAGAGTATGTTCAAAGCATCACACATCCAAGTTTTTCTGTGCTGTAGTCTGCAGGAATAAATATCTCAGTGGAAAGTACTGAACAATATTTATCCATCATCTTGATTTGCAATGTGTGTGAACTCTGAGCTGTCTGAACTAACCTGATAGTGACATAATACCAGCATTCTACTTTATAGCCACAGCAAACGTAAGTAAGAGAAGTGACTTCTTCCTTGATCATTCTTACTTCTTTTTCTATATTCCAGATCTAAGTCACATTTAAAAGGGTATTGTGATCATATTAGTGCTGTGCCATCTACATGACTTCTGCTCAAATTATTACCTAACCTCTCATTCTCAGGAGTTAAAAACTTAAATCTTCCTTTTATGAAAAAATGCTATCCTATTCCGATTCTTGGCAACAGAAGTAGGAACAGATAAAAGGAAATTGTTAAAGGATGTTAAGAATGTGGCCATCTCCTCCATCCACTCCATCCCAGGACCTTCCTGCCTGGCTGCTGGAGCCTGGCCTGTGCCCAGACATACACAGTACAGGGATACAGCTGGTCACACAGATTGCCATGGAAAAAGGGGTGCCTTCAACAGCACCTACACACAAGACTCACATAAAACAGGCAAGCAAGTCTCATCCTACTTTTCAGCCGTCAGAGATAGAAGTTCACTAGTGCAGGCATACATACAACATCTTCCAAGATCACAAGCACACTCACATTTTCAGACACCCTAAGCACCAGCACAGCCTCTCTGTCCATCTGTCACCCCTGCCCAGATCCCAGGCCCCCTTTCCCACTTCAAGGGTACTTAACTAGCTATCTGGTCCAGCTTGATGCTCACTTGCAAACATTCAACACAAATTCACAAACTCACCACTCAGGCACTGCACAATTTCACATCCCTCTGGGTAAATCAGGATGGATCCCCTGCCCACCTGATACATTGGTCTGGACATGACTAGTCCCACTTGAATTTGCTAGTGAATACACAAGCATACTCCAGGCATACCAGGTTTGAGGAAGATACAGACACATGTCCTCCTCACTGCTGCTGGCACCAGAGACCTGGGCTGTGACCTGTGGTTGCACTCCAGACACCAGTGCAGAGCCCCTCACCTCACTTGCCCCAGTCCCTCCAGTAGCTGGTTTTGGTAACACAAACCACTGTCACCCCAGTGGCTGCAGGTTGAAGACCCCACTGACTTTGGTAGCTGGCACCAGTTTTCACTCAGACACACAGAGTTCTCATCAGTAGCTGGCACTTAGTCTTCACAGCACACATATGCATGAGAGAGAGTGAGAAATTATGCAGCAAGATAGTAGAAAAGTTTTATAAGAAGCTATAGGAGAGAATGCAGTGATCAGATACTGGACTCAGCCAGATCAGCATATCGACCAGCCCTGTTTTATGCGTGACCAACCCCCTTTATACCTTTTTCTCTTTCATATCCTTTTCTGTCTACTTGGTCTTTCTTCCTTCCTGTTCCCCGTTCCCCTGCTCAGCCCCCATGGGTTTTCACAGCTCTATCCATTCACACACTCCTCCCAGTCTAGGTCCCCATGGTTTACAATCTTATCAATTGCAAAGTCCAGGTTGATCTTCCTGGAAGCAATGCCTGTGGTTTCTTCAATTAGTGTAAATGGTGATGTTTGTTTCCTGTCATTGTCTCCACATGTTTGGTAAGGTCTGTGTCTGTGTCTCTGTAGATGTTTCTGGTTTCTCCCTTTTCCTTTAGTTTCCCAGTTGACAGGGTGTGACGTGCCTCCCTCCACCCCCACGCCATGTCAGAAAACCTTGCTGGAAAAAATGTTCTTGCAATCCTACTTGCCCTCATCAATTAGTGTGACTGACCAAGTTTGGTTCTTATCCCTGAATTTTATATTTTATTTATGGTTTACACCTTTTATTACTACCCCATTTTACAAAGGTGCTTGACCAGGTACCATTAAAGAATCAGACACTCTCCTTCCACTGCAAATAAAACAAAGTTAACAACGTTTCTTCACAACATAATTCTTTCCCACCTCTTATATCTCTCTTTCCATCCATGTTCAGAAGCACCAGAAAATATTAAAGGAAGCTTGAGGCAAAACATGTTTTCTAATAATGCCAATTAACAACAAAAACACTATTATATTCTTTACAGCTGTTCATTATTTCAAGAAAAGTCAGTTCATACTACACTTTTCCTCAAGTATTAAATAAATATAGCAGTATTTGGAGCATTAAAATAACACTAGGCAGTGTCTTTAATGTATTTTGCAATAAATTTCCTTTCATGTTGAACTGCTATGCATGGTCATAACTATCATGAGAAAGAAAACTCTGCTAGTCATGACAAATGTGAACCCTCATTTCATTTGCATTCATTTGCACAACTTAATGGTTCCTGGGTTTGTACTAGTGAATTTTTTTTTCCTTTGTCTTAAGCTCTGTCTGACACAAATTCTTCCTTTAAAGAATCAAAGCAGCTGATAATTCACCTCTGTGTAGTCACCATAGCCCGTATATCATTATATTGTCTTCCCTGCAGCTCCTCAGAATCTGTATTCAGATTTTTAGGCCTGCTTGTAATAGATATTTTTCCAATGGTGTGACATCACTTTTTTAGCTCTGCTATAACTTATTATATAGCCTAATATTGACAATTTACTACTTTTCTTGTATGTGCACAGGTCTGGATCTCAAAGTGTGAGCTCAGATTAGTGTGAAAAATTTCCCTGTTGAAAATATTGATGATCAACTCACTAAATTTCACAAAAGCCATATATATGGTTATTCTATGATTCTATGCTTCTACGTGTACTTAAAATACAATCATATGGTTTCTGTTTATCTAGCTGATAAATGTGAAAGTAAATACATACACATATGTATATATATAGATATACATCTACATATATGTATAGATTTTAAACTTCCAAGTCAATCATTTTTCCCAGACTTTTGTACTGTTGTCCCCAAAAAAGATTCTTCATACAGTACACAAAATCCAATCCACACACAGAGACAATATATCAGGTTTCTTACAGTCTTGTTCAGGATCGGGTGCTAGCAGGCTAGTGCCAAGAAAACTAGCACCCCATAGTGACAGAGCAGAGAATATTTATACACTGAAATTTAAGATTAAGTTACATTGTACCAATTGTCCTCAATTGCCCCAGGGCTACAATAGATAAGGGTGTTTTCGTTTTGGGGTCTGTTTTAACAAAGACTTGCTGTAAATTACCTTCATGCTCCCTTAAGCAATGTCCTCCAGGGGGACTTCCTCCTCTTCTTGTTCCCATGATATCTTGTCAATCGACGATGACATGGAACTGTGTTCCTGTTGTTATCTGATGGTTAATGATATGTTCTGTAGTGAAGCCAGTCTAACAGACCCAGCAGTTATCACCCTAAGCACAGTCATACTGAGTCCAGTTTAACAATACCTCTTGCATATAACATTTATTTGCCATCTCTTTATGCTATTGACTGTCTCTGCTCTGTCCATTGGACCATGATTTCCCAAGGTTTTATAAAGCAACAGCTGAGACAGGTAATAGAGGAATTGCAATACCAAGATGGACATCAAGATCTTTTGGTAGAAGAACGTGTAATGTGAGGGAGATTTGAATGACAGAATGTACAACGTTTTGTAATAGTCATTGCCTACTGTTAGCCTGAAAACTTGCTTTTATGAACTTGAATATTAAATGATATCTCCTCAAGAAATTAAAAAGTGAAATTCATAAGAAACTGTGACCTCATCTTGAGGTTACTCTGAACTTTCAAGAGACCAATTCCTCCTATACAAATTTGACTACAAACTTCTTTACTGTCAGAAAATGAATTCTTCATTCTTTCAGACACTAGGTTTAATAACAGATGTAAAATGTTGAATTTAGTAGATCATCTCCTTCCAGGTCCGTCTAGATGAGTTAAAAAGCTGCAATTCTTACGATAGTTTTCACAACAGTAATACTAAAAATGTCCCAAAATAGAGTGAATACAAGATCATCGTTCTATTCCCGTGAAAGGAATATCAAGAAAAATCCACCTATTCTTGCTACAGAGCAATCTTATAACTTCGTGTCTGTCATCATAACTGCTTTTCTTAAGCTTTCCAGAAAACTATACAAATTACAAAGGAACTGAACGGACATATAGCTTCTGCCACCTTGCATGAAGTTAACATATATCCTGTGACCAGAACACAAATCTTCCCATGAAGTGCAATTGCTCACATAGAGCTCCTTTGGGTTAAAATAAAAGCAAACAACAAACACAAACAATTGTCCACAAGAAAAAGTTAACTGTAAGTTTTCAGCAGTTTATTTTCTTTTATATGTCTAGCTGTACGATTTCCCATCTAAGACTTAGTAGGCTCAGGATTTTTCAATTCTTTTGTCTAATAGGATAAAGGGGATCTTGTATTACTGGCAGTCATTAGCTTTAGGATGTGGTACAATAATTCCTGGGGTGATGTTCTTTGTTACCCTTTTGTGGCTCACATTACCCCGTGTTTCAGCCCTTGGTGACAGTGTACCTCTCCTTGGCCATGGCACGTCTCATCTAAAGGAATAACTATTTCGAGTTATTCCAGATTCCATTTTATTGGAGTTCTTAATCAAAAATAAAGTTTATTCTTTCTGTACTGACAGTATGAAGTTTTCTAATCTTCCTCTCCATGATGTTACTTCTGGGGCTACAAGTTAAAAAGGAAGTTGATGAATGTGAAAAGATTTGTAGGACTGAGTAGAAAAGCAGAATTAGTTCTGTAGAATTATTTTTTTTATTTAGCTCTACATATGAAGACTACTGATGCACTAATGAATAGTCAATAACAATGCAATCTGGAACAGGAAACAATAACAGAATTCAGTGTTGAAACTTTGTTGTTTCATTGGGAATAAGATGCAACTTCATAGGGAGAAAAAAAATAACCACTGGAAGAGATGTCTATTTTAAATACCAGTTAATTTAAGTTCATGTTACACAGGAGTTACAGCAGATGATTGCAGTGTACTTAGAGATGCTTAAAAATTGCATTCTGTATTTTTTACTCTTTTGCATTTTCTGTTGGAAGCAACGTGGCAGTTATTCACTTGCTGAATGCAAGCTGAAGATGGTAAAGGTAAAACTCTCACAAATGTTCCTTCCTTAGGAACACTCATGACAACTTGATTTATTGGTATACCTTAGGGTATGTAGTCTGATTAGCTGCTTGACTTTGATATACCATCTTTTTACTCATGGGACCTCTGAAATTTACTTTCACTTTTTTTTTCTTCTCAAGTCAACTACATATGAGATACCTGATTTATTCTCCATAACAATCATTATATTAACCTTGACATGTCTAAACATATAAAACAAATTCAGACATGTAGACATGAAGTAGGTGGCCATTAATGTAACCAAAATTATTAGTAATGTATTTTTATTTTCGCTATATTTTAGTCCTAAATTATCTGGCCCCAAGTGCCAATAAAGAGGAACTCTATTCTTCTGACAGAAAGGTACCTTGAAGAGATTCAAAACCTGGTAAGACAAGACAGCCTGATAAAAGCTGATCCTGCCTTTAGCAGAGGGTTGTAAATTATCTCAGAGATCCCTTCCAACTTAGATTATTCTGTGACAGTTTTATGGAAGAGAAAGTAAAAGTTTCTGAACAAAAGTCAGACTGCAGTTCCAAGACTGTATTGAAATTAATTTGCTATAAATAGTAGGCTGGATACCTGTGACTCAAATTTGGCCATCCACTCCTAATGTGCTCCAAATAGAGAAACAATGCAAAAGATCTGGCTGCTATTTTTCTTTTTTTTTTCATGAGGATGAAACAATAAAAGACTGAAATGGCTTGAGCTCCCTCTGGTAACTGTACACACATATACAGTGGCCAAAGCCAAGGAATTTTTTTGTGAATTATTATTCTCTGAAAATAATTATAAACATTACATATGTATGCATCATTCACAAATGGGTGCTTTATACTCTCTTGCTGCTCTTCAGTAATACTGATTCTGACAAAGAAGTAATCGTGAAGTGATAAACATCATTAAGTTCTCGGTTGAATATGCAATTGTTAAATTTACCCTTTGTGATACTCTGTGAAGTTAATGGAATAAGGGATTAATTTGACCCTTTTCATCTAGTTTCAATAGATTAATAATTGTATTTTTTTTGATTTATCACCAGCATTTTTCATTAAACACTTTTTTGTCTACCTTATACACTGTGCTTTATATAGCATTAGGCTGTTAGAAAATGTTTAGAACCCTTGTTAACCTTCTGTGCCTCCAAGCTCTGCCTATTTAGATAACAAAGCCACAAGGAAACTGATCTGCATGTGAGGTTATATTTGCATAACTCCATGTACTTCAGTGACACAAAGCATACAAGTGAATCAGCTCATAGACACCTGATACGTAAAGGACTTATGTAATTATGTATTGGACTGTCAAAACCTTTTTATAAAGACAGTTCATGCAGAGGGTCTATGTCAATCTGGTATTACTGTAACTGGTGGTTTTAATTTCTTGGTACTAATTCAGTAGAAAACATTGAATGTCCAGAAAGGATTTAGACAAAAACATAACAACAAAATAAATGAGCTACTCAAAGCTTGATTTCTGTGGAGAAAATGTTGATAAAATCCTTGCTGATGTAAATGAGAGAAAAATCTAAACTTACAAAGATAGTGTCTTCCTGCCTCTAACAGGGACCACACAGTTATTATATTAGATAATTTGTCTGATAGATATGAAACTTGTCGCCAGAGCATGTTGAATGTTACAGCTATCCCCTGTGATCCTTATATTTGTCAACATTAAAGGGTGTTTATTTACTGAAATTGTGCAGGCTTATGCTTTTATCACTGAGAGATTCTTACTGTTTCTGTCAGAGTAAGTCAATTGCAGCCAATTTATAAATATTGAAGCAAGGAAGTACTTCTATTTCAATTAACTTAATAATAATTTCAAATTATTGTAAAGGTTCTTTAAGCAATTACAGTAGTAATAGGGTCAAGTTTAAGAGATGAAAGTTAAGAACTCAGACACTTAGCAGGAAACAGTCTCCGCTGATGAGGTCCTTTTATTTCATGAGATAATGAACCAATACTGCGTCCAGTTTCAGGCCACCAAGGCAGAAAAAACACTGATAAAGTAGAGGGAGTTCAGGGGCCATCCACCAAGATGATGAGGGCTGGAGCACTTTCCCTGTAAGCAGTGGCTGGAGCAGCTGGATTTGTTAACCCTGGAGCAGAGAGAGCTTCATGGGATAGAACAGTATCTCCCCAGTGTTTATAGGGAGGTCAACATGGATCCAGACTTTTCAAAGTGGTGTTTGCCAGGAGGAAGAGAGTGAACAGGCACAAACTGGTGTGAGAGTTATAAGGAGAAGCATCTTCCCTATAGGACAGCTAGGCAGTAGCACAGGTTCCCCAGAGAGGTTGTGTAGTGTCCATTCTTGGAGGTTTTCAAGACCCAACTAGATGAAGCTCCAAGCAACCAGGTCTAAACCTCTGAATGACCTTGCTTAAACAGATGATTGAACCAGTAACCTCCTGAGGTCCCCTCCACACTGAATTATCCTCTGATCCTATCTCTCTGACTTCTAGCTTCGTTGTGTCCTTCCTTCTGTTAAATAACTTTGACATTGCTATTACCATATTATAATTTTCTATATTGTTGCACCTAAATGAAATTTACTGCAGGGTAGGACTGTGAAGTGCAGTATTTTCAATATATTCAGAAGGCAATCAAAGACATGTATTCCCTTGTTCTGAGAGATAGGACTCATAGAAAGCCCTTTGACACCAATTTGGATTACACAGGACAAGTGAAAGAAAAAAACTCAACATCCCTCTTTGTGTTGACTAAATACAGAAAATTCATTGAAGGATGACTTGAGTTGTCTCTCTCATGAGGGAGAACATAAAATAGAAAATTAAACATCTAGCTTTAGATTTCTGAGCTTATTAGTAAGGGGGTTTTACTGTTAGTTTAGGAATTTCAGCAACTGATATTTGCCTAAGGGAAGAAGTCAAAATAAAGCATAAGAACAGCAAGGGATATTCCCCCCAGTACTCTGAGCTTGTTGATATGACAGAGTATCTAAATGACAAGCTGTCTCTTCAGGTACACAGAATTTGGCTGAATGTATAGTTAATGGGTAGAAGACATAAAATATCCTCAAGAAATATCAGCTTTTTTTTTTTTTAAATAGTGGTTTTACATGTGCCATGAAAAAATGAAAGATTTATAACCTTATATGATGCAAGAAGAAACAGTTACAAACTGGAACTTGTGTCATGTGGTTGTGTGGCACTGTGACATTTCAAGGTCAAATTGCAATGAAAGCTCTGGCTCCATCATCTGCAATTCCTTGTAGGTGGACAAAAGTTGAAAGCAGCTCCACTGCTGTGGCCATGGATCTGGCACAAATGCTCTGCTTAACAGGAGACATATTGAAGGACACCCAGACTTAAATGAAAAGCAGTCATATTCCTACAGTTTTTCCCCTTCTAAACCTGTCATCTATGTTCTACTCTGCTTAGAACCTGACTTTAATTGCTATATATCATCTGGATCATAAGACTCGGATTTATCTCCTCCTGCACATGCGAACCTTCGCTTATGAAAGAACAGACTAATGCCACAGACATGGTTTGAGGGATAAGAGAACATACAGATGAACCTAAAAAATAGTATTTAATTATTTAATTTATTATCTCAGAATTTAATAATATTACGAATTGCAAAAGAATTGCAAATGTCTCCCTTTTGATACCGTTCCTGTGATTCAATCAGTAAGAACAGGCATGCCTTCCGGAAAAATCACACATTATACAGAAAGTTTGGGCAAATTCCTTTCCTGTAAGATACAGTATGGAGAAAATTGAAATTATTTTAGTCAACTGTAGTTAAACTGCATTTCAAATTTGCATTTGTACAAAATTAATCATAAGATTGTGAGTTGCACCTACAAAGAATGTCCTGCTCTTCCTTCTCGAGAGATTAGAAATGTTCTACATTGCTCCACAAGGTTTTGCTGTTGTGAGCCATAATTCAAACATTTCTCTCAGATCTAAAGACATAATAGGTCTGACATTCCATGTCTAGCTAAGCAATATGAGGACTTATATGGGCTAGAATTAATCTGTAGAAAACTTAATTTTTAAGACTTATGAAAGCTTGCTGGAATCAGTTGACATATGAAAAAAGAATCATATTGCATAAGCAAATGAGAAAGAACCCAGTTTCAGAACTGGTTTGAATGACAACTCCTGAAAGGTTGTTTGGCTCTGTGTTTTCTGAACGACAAGCCATCATTCCATAGTAAAGACATGTGCTGACCACTTACACACTGCATGTGTACCAGAGCTCTTCTCAGGATGCTTGCAAAAACTGTATGCATTTTCTCGTTGTTAATATAATTGACTAGCATAGATGCTCAGTGCAAAAAAATCCTTGAAATATGTTCTTAAATACATAATACCTGTGTATATCCTTGAACACATTACTTTTTTTCTTTTTCTTATTTACACATGAAGGTAAAAAACAAGGACACAGTAAGATCTGTGAACCTTCACTGAGAGTTTTCATGCCTGCTATACATTAAGGTGGATGTTTAGGATGAGGATAGCTGAGCAATAAACACTTGCCTTTACCCAAAATCTAGTTAAACATTTAAATAGTTTATTCTTTTTTACTTTTTAAACCATTATTATTTTTCTCCAAAGATTACATAAAGTTAAAGATTCTGGAGATTACAATCCACATTATATAAGAAAAAGGCAGGACAACAGCTATTTTTCCAAACAGCTATTGAGCAGTCTACCAGAGGCAAACAGAATTTGCATCTCCTTCACAGCTGATATATTGGACATGCCTTCTCTACAGGCACTGTGCCATGGGCATCTATGCCAGCTCTACTGAAAGCCAGTGTCTATAAGATCTAACAAGACTGACCAGTCGTCTTTGCCTACAAAATGCTTCAGGAAAGGTTCACAAGTCTTCTGGAGAATTTCACTGCAGTAATATAAGAAGACAAAATGACACAATAAAAACTGTTGAGAAAATACATATGAAATTTCATTTATTTTCCCAGTGATCCCTGTGACCAAGAACACAACTATTAAATTAACTAGAAAACAAGAAATCAAGGGTGGGATAAACCAAAGTAATGTCAAACTAATGATAAAAAAAAAATAATAATAAAAAGGCATAAATGTGTACGTCTATTTTCAGTGAAAATGTTCTGTTTATTCTGCTGATGGATTTAATCTTGTTTATGTTGTATTAAGTGTAATTATTTTCAAACTAAACTTTCTGAAAAAAAATGATTAATGTTCTCTGATGGGAGGTCTTTGTATTACATTCTTTTCCATTGTCACAGTATTTTACATCGTATCTACTTCCTCTGCCTCTAGCCTCTTGAATCTGCAATTACTGGTGTAATTTGTTGGATTTTTTTTTTTTCTATAATAGTTATTCCAAAACTTCAGAGGATTAATTTGTGCCATCTCTCAGATCTTGTTATAGACCTTCTTGTATCTTCATCTTCAAGTGTTTAATTCAAATCCTTAAAAACAATAGACTTTTATTGGCCAGCTACAAACTTCTATGTGTCTTCATGACCACTGAGGATTCCAGGACTGTTTGTCAGAAATCACTGTTTTTCTGCTTTACTTGCCAAACATATTAGCATTTATTCAGAAGTCTGGGTTTACTTTTTCATACCCATAATATCATAGTCCCACTCACCCCATCATTCTTGTAGAGGAGGACAAGTGCAGACAGGGAAACAAAATCATTTCTTTCTAACAGATCAGCACTAAGAGTGTGTTCAAGAGAGCAGAGACTTAATACTGCCTAACGAGACATCAGGAACTTTAACAATACTGCAGTGAAACCTCATGTATTAATAAGTGAAGTGATGAAATGCAACTGAGATCCTCTCACATACAATAGATTTTACATTATTTATTTATGATAGGTATGTCAACAGCTGCTGTTTGTGTAGTTATAGATTATAGACTCTAAATTAGTATATTTAGATTTTCTAGGGTATGCCCAAAATATTAGTGATAGAATTGAAATTGAATGCAGCATGACTATGAAAACCTATTTTGAAAGTTTAGGACTTGCTTGTTTCTTCCAGTACTGTCACTATTTTTACTATTAGAAGTCAGCGTTATGAGAAAAAAATACCGATCCTCCTTCAACTTTCATTAAGGATGATTACCATTTGTACATATATCTCATCATATGTGTCTATTAAGTTCATTTTCAACTCTCACTTAAGAGAACTAAGAAACACTCAAATAACTCGGGAGAGTTTAAATAATGGTGGAATTTAAAGGAAGGATTTAACAGGTAGAAATACACAGGCTGCATTTCTGAGACTGAGGAGCAGGTTTACATGATAGCCATTGTTTTTTGTGTTGTCTACTGAAAATCAATACCTACCCAAAGGCACTGCTTTTCTGACATTACAGGCATTTCTAGGGAGAGAACTAGTTTTCTACACTGCTTGTGAAGTCAATGCAGTAAAGTACATTCGTAACAAAGACACTTCCATTTCTTTCTAGTTATTTTGGAAGCTTTTTCCTTTCACTGAAATTACAAGCAAGAAATGCTAGCTGCTTTTATACATGCTTTATTCAGTTTGCTAGTGTGCTGGACATTAAATGCAGCATTATGGCACTTCTGACACCCTACTTTCTCCAGTAGTGTGTCTTCCCAAGATGCAGAAGAGTGGGTTGTCTAAATATCACCCAGACTCTGCAGACTGAGCTGGAGATTTTCCTGCGTATGTACATTATTCACCAAACAGGTAGGCAAAATATGGAGTTCACTACACTGTAAAATTCTTTTTAATGTCAGTGTTAAACTCTTAAATACATAAAGCTTTTAGATTTTCTATACTGCAGAAAAATATGAAACATGTTAAGTGTAAAATTAAAAATGTATATCCAATTTGTTTTAAATTTAAAGCTATCATCTAGTCCTGCTGGAAGAGTATCTTATAATTCATTTAGTGCCACAATAAGAAAGTCTATGAGGTTAAAGGATGAATTTGCCTTTATTTGGAGATTGTTTGGAAAAGTACTACACTTATATCTTAACCTGTGTATCTTTTAAAAGATTAGTTAGTTCACTGTTGTCCTGACAAGAGTAAAAAACTGTTGTTTCACCTTTTACTAATGAAGACCCACAGAGTTAAGGGATTTTATACTTGCCTTTTATTACTTTTCTTAGATGTATCAAAGGAATCCTTTGCCATCTTCTACTCAGTTTTATCAGGGCATTGCAGAAAAAATAATGATATTGAGAAAACAATTGGAAGATCAAGGAAATTCTAAAGTGCTTCTAAATGCACTTTATTCATTCTCCTTTAATGTCAGATATCTACATTACAGGCAGCTGCAGTTGATCTAATTGTTTAGATTCTCTACTTAATCTATTGCACTATGAGGATGCAATTCATTCATGTCAAGTTGACAACTCAAATAGGTCAAAAGAATCAGGACTTTGAAGTGTCTGTTTCTTAGAATTTCTTCATTAAAATTCAACTGTATTCAAAGCCAAAAAGAAATTTCCCATATAAAAGGGATAGTGATTTGAAATGTTCTCATACATTCAAAATAATCTGCATAAAAATAAAGAAAAAGAAAGGTTTTATCATAATTAACATTATACTGTTACCTTAAAGTATACTCATGCATGAATAACCTCAATGAATAGTCACCACTACCTAATCACACTACCATTTGTTTTATGGTTGATTATATTTGATTCACATTTGGCAGGACACAGACATTTATGATATGACTTTATTTAAACCAGTAAGTGTAAATATTTTAACGTGATATTTTTACTTTTTGCTTGGAATGAGCTTAATTACAGATAATTTTAACCTACAATCCATGCATGTATTGTTAACTGGAAATGTGTAATACTTAGTAGTAATTGACTTGGATAAAATGAATGTACTCTACCACTATATTTTTTCTTGTCAATAATTTGCAATTATGCTGATAAAAATCTCATTTCATCTCCTTAGAGTGTGAAATGTAAAAAGGGTCACAATGAATTAAACAAAATAGTTTAAATTAAATTAAATTGATAGTATGGATGCAATTCTCCTATTTAGGTACCATCTCCTTAAACATCAGGCTTTCAAATGAGATTTCTTCAATCATTATTAAAGTGATAACACTGCAATCATTTAGTGTAATTTTCCTATTCTTTCCCATACATTACTGAAAACCTTCACTATTTTTTCTTCTTTATCTTCTCTAAGAATATCTCTTAGGTTGCTATTATTTTTGTGTGAACAATTTATGCATGAAATCTATGTTAAAAATAATATTTCATTGTATACAAACATTTATGCACATATTTAAATCAGTTGAGTATACCCACTGAGTTCAAGGGAACAACTTCTAGGAGGAAACTTAAACAATCATATAATGTTTATTTGGAGGATCAGCTAGACTCTGGGAGATTGATTCAGAAGATCAGATATTTTCTTTAAAGAAAAGGAATTTATGGAAAAATCGGTTTCCTTTTCTCACCTTTAACTTATTCAGAATTTTTTTTCTTAGGTATTTATCAGTGTAAGATGTTTTCTGTAATGCAAATTAATCTCATAACTTTTCTCTAAAACCTTTCAGATTTGTCAACCTCTTCTTACAAGTATAGCACCAGAACAACATATCATACTTATGTGACAGAGAAATTTTCAAAGGGTCTGATTTTCAGACAGCAAAAACTCAGCCCATTTTTGTAAAAACAACTGTAACTGTCACTGGAGTGGGGGAAAGCAAACTACTTTTATAGCATATAATGTCAATCATCTAGAACCCAGGCAGTAGGTACAAATAAGGTATTTCTCCTGAAATATTGTAGACTCAAATATGCAGAATTTCACCCGTTATTTTTTGTTAGTAAGGCTCCTTGGCTGAGTCAGCTCCTTTGTAAATTAATACTTTGTATTAAACAACAATCCTTTCGGCACCTCTCGGGTTAGAGGCCTGCCATTTGGTGATGATCTAACAATATTGCTGCAGAAACTGTTTCTCTGTAAGTACTTCATCTGTTGATTTTTTCCTGATTCTCCCTTTGTTATTCATTAATATCTAAATCATTCTTTATATAATTTTACAATATTCAAATGTGACCTGCTTTCTTTATAGTCTTCATTTCATAGTCTCTAATCATTTGGTCCATTTCAGTATAAAATCCAGACATTATTTTTAACATATTGACACTTTTGTTTTTCTGAAGTGAATTTTCAGTTCTTTCATATTCACTACAGAAACGCTACCAGCTCTCCCTGCTGTTAAAAACATTTTATGTATTTTTTTTCTGCTCTACCAAATGCACACCATATGTTTGACTTCTTTTTAATGTTTTTCCCCCGTGTCCTCTTTTATGTCTCTCCCTCTCTCTCTAAATAACTGTTGCAACTGCTTTATGGTAGCTTACTACAGGGGCAGTTCCTAACAGATCTGTTTCCTATAACAGAAGTTTTCCTATTATACAGATAACTCATGTATTTAGTGCTCAAAACTTCTCCAGCCTGAAATATAGTTTTTTTTAACCTCTTGGGGGTTAATTTTGCCTGCACTACTCAATACCTATATTACCCAGTGTGTGGCAAATCTTTGTCTAAATGTAAGTCTGTTATTATGGTCAATCACAGTTTTTAAGCTTACAAGTGCTGTGTAATTCATTATTAACAATGCAGGTGGAAGTATCATTCTTTTGTAGGACACTCAGACTTTTCCTAAGAGCAAGGTCAGTTGACTGTAATGGAAATATCTGCTTTCTAAGATTCTAATTTTTTAAAAGGATTGCATGCTACTATGGTTAGGTATGACTGCAGGCTTTCATAGTATGATATAAAATTTGATCCTCTCTCGTAAGTTATGTGATCTCCAGTCCATATGAGAAGCTGTCCTGCTATTCTTCCCCACTGTGCTACCCCACTACCCAACTATGCATAACTTCCAAATCGACAGGTTTTTCGGGTTTTTTTTTTGATTGTGCGTAGTTTCAGTATCAGAAGTCTGTGCTACTGTTACAGCTGGGACTTACATGGCAGTAATATGCTTTGCCCTAGGAAGGTCAGTTAAAAAGAAAAGCAATTATTAGATTGCTTAAAGAAATCAATCCATATAGTGGAACATCTAACTGACTTAGTTCAGGAAACATATTTTACTTTTATTTCTATTGATCAACAGGCAATAATATATAATTGTGACAAATGATAAAGGAGTTTATATGTTCAGATGAACTACTGAGGGATTGCTGCGTGATGTACATTCCTAAAACAAAGACTGTGATTACTTCTTTGTGCAACCTTGTCACTGCATGGCAGCCTGCATAATACTACTGATGTACCCATGTCTGGATTCAATTTCTTATGTAGATATCTTAGGTAGGATATTGTTTTGATAAGAAGCATAACTGTCTCAAGAAAAAAAAAGAAGAGAGAGAGGGAGAGGAGAGGAGAGGAGAGGAGAGGAGAGGAGAGGAGAGGAGAGGAGAGGAGAGGAGAGGAGAGGAGAG
>WTSP01008466.1:0-13409 GCA_025331215.1 Actenoides lindsayi
CGATACCGGCTTTCTGCGTGAAGTGGTCAGTTGACGCGCGACAAGGAGGGGGTGTTTGGGGGGGGGAGGGGGGGGGGGGGGGTGGGGGGGGGGGGGGGGGGGGGGTAAATCGGATTTTACACGGTGCCAGACAGCCCCACGGTGATGATGAAGCTGGAAAATGTCGGGGTTTCGGGGTTCGGGTGGGGGTGGGCTTGGCAGCCCCAGCTCCGCTGCTGTGCAGCACCGTGCACCGTGTCCTGAAGCGCCGACCTGACCCCAGCATGTGTGTGTCTGTGCTCAGGGGTTCCCGCTGCAGATTTCCTCGCACCTCCCCTCCCCACATAAGGCTTTTTATTTTTTGCACCGAGAGCGGCGGGTTAAGGACCCCAGATATATCCCCCATCCTTCTGGGAGCTCTAAAAGCAGCCCTCGTCCAGTGTCACGCTTGGGAGATGCTGTCCCCCGGGGGATGCCACCCTCTCTGCGGGGATATGGACCGCAGCACCCGTGCTTTCAGCATCCCGCTCCTCATCCTGCATCATCCCAGATGGGAAGCGGACGGTTCCCTGCCTGCAATTCCCGGGGCTCCTCGCATCCCTGGGGAGAGCCGTGTGTGAAGGGGCTGCAGCACGGCGGCTGACAGCACTTGGCAGCGGGCAACCACTGCTGGGAGCCGCCTCGGGGCTTGGCTTTGCCTGGCTGCAGCTCCCCTTAGGGTATTTTTTTTTTTCCCCTCTCCCCGTGTTTCTTTGAGATAACAAACCCAAGAATAAGTCTGTGCTTTGATAGACCAGGAAAGACTGTTGGGAAGGCAGGGGGTAGGATGCGCTGATCCTCTTCGGGTGACCACCGCGGGAAGAAAAGGTCTTGGGATGTATTGAAGCGGTCGGGACATCCCGGGCCGGCCGGCATGGTCCAGCAGTGCCTCCTCCGCACCCCATCCCTGCTGTGAGCCCACCTCCTGGGGAAGACCCCGAGGAGGTTTTTCCCCTCGGTGGGGAGGAAGCTTTGCCAGAGCTCCAGGTAACTCCTCTTGCCGTCTCTCCCTGTCACTAGATGTCAGCAGCAGCAACTCTTGCAAGTCCCAAAGGCGACGGGGGGGGGGCATTTCAAACCCCCAAAAGGGGCCATCTCCAGCCAGGGAGCGCTTTGCTCCGGGGGTTTGGAGGAACACCGGTACCTGGACATGCCCCGGGATGGGACGGCTGCTGCCTCGCAGGGGCTGGAGATGTGCCCTGGGCTGGGGGAAGGTCTCAGCCTCCATCAGAGCTGGGGATTTTTCCTGCAAGGCTCACAGGGCCTCTCGGTGGGAGTCCAGGTCTCAGCAAGATCCATTTTCCAAATGGGTCAGATTGACTGACTCACTGATTGACTGCCTGATTGACTGACTGGTGGACTGATTGATTTTCTCAAGAGAAAGTGGACCTAAAGAAAAGAGCAAATGATCAGCTCTCCATTGTCAGCAATGCAATTGGGAATAGTGGGCAGGTGTTACAGATACACTCATCGCCTCCTGTCCAAGACAGAGCAAAGCCATCATCTAGTATTCACCTTCTGGCCTTCTGACCTTGGGGTCTCCAGAAGGGCCTTTTCATCTCTGAACTGGCATTTGACCCCTGCAGGCTCAGCACCATCCCAGCAGATGCCATTCAATGCCCTCATCCTGCTCTCTAGGTATTTTCTAGATGTTTATGTTATGGATGGGCAAGGGCTGCTCTTTTAGGTGTGCCTGGGGAGATCCCCTGGCAGGGACTGGGGGGTGCTGGGATGCCAGACTGGAGATGGCAGCCTCTGCCACTGCAAAGCATGGCAATTCCCAGCTTCATCCACACTGGCTGCACACCATGTGGGTTGCAGTGTGAGAGCCTTGCTTTTTGCGTGTCCCCCTCCTGCCATTTTTGGGATGATCCTGGGTGCAGAAGGCAGGGCTTGCAGAATGTAAGGCTCTTCAGGGTGGGACTAGGCAGCATCACCATCACCCAGCCTAGATGGAGAGCTCCCACTGCCACTTTATAGCCAGCTCACTGTTGGCACAAGCATGCAGAGTGACCCAGACCAGGCAACTTATGTAGTCAATAACACCATTTTTTAGGTTCCTTAGCCACTTTTCAGCCTTATCAGCTCCCTGATTTGTCTCACCAGCAGATACAGAAATGCCAATGCCAGCGGCAAAGACAGATCAGGAGCATACAGCTGGGGACAGGGACAGGGCTTTGGGGAAGTTCACTGCTGCTGTAGTGTTCCCTGATAGTTGCTTGCATGTGTGGTATTGGCTAGAAATCCCACCCACAGGACAGCCGTGAGGAAGGAAGCCGTGCAGGAGGAAGACTTTGTGGAAAATCAGTGCTCTAGAAAGCACTGATAGAGTTAAATATAAAGAAAAGGATTCATTTTACAGGGACACAGGGTTACACCTGTAACCAGTCTCCAAAGCATTGCCCATCCCTTGCACAGCTTTCAGAGGACACATCAGTCCCTGCACTACCAAAATAATAATTACAAGGGTGAGAATGAAAATCTGGGCTAGAGTTGAAAGCAGGAGGTTGCTGCGAAGTCCCCATGAGACCAAGAGTCATTTCTGGACCATCGCAGGATCCCGAAACGGCACCTGGGCTGTCTTCTGCCGGCAACTGCTGCTTTTACCTGGCAAGTTTTATTGCTCTTGGTCATTAGCATAATTTCTGGCATATGTTTCCCACCAGGCTCTTCACAGATGCAATCAAACACAAGAGATCATCTGGTGGATTTTCACCTGGTTTGGGAAGCCGGCTGCCAGGGGGAGAGCAAAAAATCTCTTGAAAATGGCATCTGTGTGTATGAGAGAGAGGGAAATGCTCCTTAAATTCCTGCCTTTGTCAGTTCTGACAGGAGCAAGCCGTTATTTGCATCAATAAGAACGTGATATTTATGCCTCTCCATATTGGTGCAGAGGAGAAATAAAACTTCTCCCTCAACAGGCTGTCCTCAAACACTGTGCAAATTCCTCTGCAAGGATCTCGCCGCACCCAGAAAGTATTTTTGTCTAGAGCCTTACATAGTAATTACTGCTGGGTAAAAATTAGTACTACTTAAGCCTAATAATTCATATGAATTACTGGGAATAGTGTTTTATTTTGCTTTTGGAGACAGCAATGTCTTCCCTGCTCTCCTGGCAATTTTCATGGACGACTTCTGTTGTGCCTGAAATTCCCTTCATCATTTTCACACCAGACTTGTTCATTTTTATAATTTTGCACTTGGTCATTTTTAAAACATGACTTTTAATGTTGCTGAAGTTTGCCACCTTTCGATAAAAATGCTCTGCTGCCAAGATATCTGTGACTTCCTTTTTCCCTCCAGTGGACTTTATATTCCTTTTGCTTCGTTTAAAAAAAAAAAAAAAAAAAAGAGGTAAAAAAAGACAAGACCTCTTTCGTCTCAACCCTAAAGTGGAAGAGGACAAATTCAAAGGTAGTTCTACTGCTAAAACACTTTTTTTTTTTTTTTAGAAGGCCACATTTCACTGAAAAAATACAAAGGAACAAAACTATGAAAAGCTTGTTCCTGTCAATCTTCAGTTCAGTACAACTCCCTTGTTTCAAATGCATCTGTCAAAATCCCCTCTGGTAACGCCTCCTGGCAGTGAACTTCAAGCCTGGATGGACTGATGGTGGGAACTGTGTGGTAGCAGGTGGGGGAATAGGGCTGGGAAGACATTTCCACCACCTCATGTGGGCTGCCTTCATCTCTTTTGACCATCCCAGCTTTAAAGGTTCAAATACGGGCATTCTTGGGACTGGACTCTTGGTGAAAGTAGAGTGGAAAATCATAGTTCAGAGGATGAGTTTGAAGAGGTGGAGGGGAAGTGGAGCCATAGGTGGGCATGGCTCCAGAATTAGGTCCTGGAGATGAAAAAGGAGGAAAAACAAGTTTGGTGTGAGTGAGAGGGAAAGTGTGTCCAGGAGGGGATTGAAGTGATGGAGGACAAGGACCCAGGATTGCTTTATGGAGAGCAGAAAGGGTTTTCAGAAGGTGAAGCTACCATCTGTCCTGGGTAAGGAGAACCTGGGACTGCCACAAGGAAGAAAAAAAGAGTGTGCAGGAAGGACAAGTATTTTCTAAGGTCACATCAGATTAAAATCATCCGTGGCTCCTCCAGGATTTGGGTCTAATAACAAGTGATGCCACAGCTGGCTGTTGCTGAGCTGCAGTGAAATTGATAGGTGTGAAGAAAGATTGTTATCTTCATTAATATTTCCAAGCATCTTTCTGCATCTTACCAGAGCTGAGCTGGTAAGACGTCCTACCCCAGCTTCAGTTCTGCCTCGGGGATACTTCAATCACTCAGCAGTGACACATCTTCTGATGTGGGAATGGCATCCATTGGTGTGTCCTCAGAGCCTGGTCTTCTCCTGCAGTCTCTGGACCACGTGGCTGGAGATGTTCAGAAGATTGGGGTTTAGCTGCCTGCAGCAGGTGGCTTGAAGGAATGAATGACCTCCCAGAGATAGAAACTGAACAAACTTCTCTGGACCACTGTTCCACTGCTTGACTGTCCTCATGGGGGAAAACTTTTTCCCTGTATCCCATTGGATTAGATATATTTTCCCCAGCTCTGCCTTGGCCATGACCCCTCAACTCCTGAGTCTGATACCTTTTCACCTCCCTTCATGCAAATCCCACCACAGGCAGCTCCTCGTTGCACATGTTGCTCTTCCTCCCCAAAGCCATCAGGGAAGAAGTTTGCATGAACAGACGCAGTAAAAATAGTCATGCTGTGGTTTTGATTTATTGACTCCAACTGGAAAATCCTGTCTGCAATACCTGCCCTCCCTGAGAGCTTTGAGAGTTATTAGCAGTGCTCCCCACGCTACAGCTGACATATGGGTTGGAGGGGGTCATTCATAAACAAAAGTGCAGGCAGCTGGTTTCACATTCATGGGTCCAGTTTACTGAGGAGAAAAGAATGGGCCAAGTTTTCTGGTGCTTTTTCCAAACACGGGATCAAATTGGCCAGCTTTCATCCATCGCCAGGCTAAGCCATCTATCCTTTGCCCCCAAGGGGGTGGCAGTCTACCTTGGGATGGGATTTTAAACAAATCCAGATGCTAAAGGGCTGAGAGAAGATCTGAGAAACTGGTGGGTGCAGCTTTTCTTCTCTCTTCCTGTTACTTGTACAACAAATTTAAACAGCCAAGCACATAATTTGAATTAAGACTCAACTTGTGTGTCTCTATCCAAGCTGCAGGTGAGAGGTCCATACTGCATACTGCCTTGCAGGAGGCATCTCACACACATCTCTCAGACCTCTTCTGCCTTGAGAGAGTTTAGTTGCTAACAGCTGCAAAGCCCATGAGAAGTGGAGGTGCCTGTGGGAAGCATTTAACTCTTCGGATAGGCAGCAACAGGAGCGTCTTTGGGTATCCTTGTCTATGTGATTTCAGGTCTCTGGAGGCTCAGAGCAGAGATGGATCCAGCAAATGCTCAGGATAGGTCTTGGGAGAGCTCCAAGGTGTCTTCAGAGATGGCAAACTGAAGACAATCTCTGCAAAATAATCAGGCTTTACTTCAAGCTTTGCATCAAACCAGGCTGGCTGATGCCTCTGTAGCAGCCACCTGGGAAATCCCATCAGCCTTGATTAATCAGAGCAAAGAAAACAAAGGGCAGCTACAGCCTCCTGAGAAGGGAGACTTCACTTGGATGATGGCTGTGAATTTTTTGGAGCAAACCTAGCATCTGGGCCACCACTCATACAGAGTTCATGCAGGCCTGTCCGTGAGAATTTTACATAAGCAGTCAAATCAATCATAAAGGGTTTTGAATTTCTCATTTCATCTTCTTTTCCTGTGGCAGCTTTTATTGAATTATTTGCCCTGGTTTTGTTTGGTTTTTTTTTTCCTTCTTGCTGCCCATACTGGACCCTCCATATTTATCAGCTCCACCATGATTATAAGTTGAATTTCTTTCTATCTGAAGCTTATCTACGTCACCCATAACCGGTAGCCAGGACCTGTAGATTGGCTGCCAAAGTGCTGGCTGCGGTTTGCCTTGCTTTGGCTTGCAGCCAGCCTGGCCCCTTCTTCAGACTTGCCCCAGAGTGATAAGCCAGGAAGAAACTTGGAGCTCTTCAGCACTACCTGTCTCCGTGACTTAGGAGAAACAAGCCTTATTAACAGGCTTGCTATTTCTTCTGAGATTTTTAACCTCCGTGCCTGCGAAGACAAAATGCATCTCCCCACGACAGCTCTCGCAGCAACATCTCTCCGATATTATACGGCGATCTGGAAAGAGGTAGCAGATGTCTCCCGTAGCACCGGGCGTTTTTATCTCTGTTGCTGTCCGTGTTCTCCTTTGATGTTAGGTGCGTAGAGCAGAAGGCACCTTAGCAAGATGTCACAAGGCATGAGGCGACATAAATCCGCACGCACTGAATCTTCTGTAATACAGGCTGCGGGTTAGGCAGGTGTGTTTGCTAACGGAGAGGAGAGCAACCCGGCGCGCTGAGTTATTAGACAGGGCTTGGAATGAATCAAAGCCGTTTGACCTGTTTGTGGAAAGCCCCAGATGAGGCTGAGTTTGCCTAAGTGCTTACCCTGCACGGTGAGGAATTATGCTCCTCCTCGCAAGGGTTAGTTGATTTGACACACGAGTTGCAGCGATTTCACGGCATGGTCTGGTTTATTTATTTGCTTGTTTTATTTATTTATTTTCCTCCCCCTTCCAATCCATTTGTTTTGTTTCTTCTCTCAGTCAGAGAACATAAACCGGCGAAGCTGCTCCAGAGACAAACGGCACACCTTGGTCTGCCTGTCACAGCCACGTCATCCTTTAGAGAGGTGGCACAGGCAGAGTTATCTCAGCTGAGCTTTCCTTCCAGTGTGGGGGGAAAAAAAGTGTTCAGGGGGTCATGGTGCTCACAGCCTATCAATGCCTTCAAGGTGATGTGAAGGATTTGTTCTTCACCTGGAATGAGGAGGAACTCGAGCTGTGTGTTAGGAATAAAAGCTTTGCTTTCAACCAGGACAACATCTGATTACTTAATGCATCAGAACAGCTTAGGGGTTGACCTGCTGGAAAGCAGCTCTGTGGAGAAGGACCTGTGAGTCTTGGTGAGCAACAAGCTCACCGTGAGCCAGCAATGTGGCCTTGTGGCCAGGAAGGCCAATGGTCTCCTGTGGGGCATGAAGAAAAGTATGGCCAGCAGATCGAGGGAGGTTCTCCTCCCCATCTGCTTGGCCCTAGTGAGGCCACATCTGGAGTGTTGTGTCCAGTGCTGGGCTTCCCAGTTCAAGAGAGGCAGGGAAATACTGGAGAGAGTCCAGTGGAAGTTACAAAGATACCGAAGGGCCTGGAATATCTCTGTGCTGAGGAAAGGCTGAGAGACCCATCAGGGGTCAAGAAGATGGGACCAGACTCTTGTCAGTGGTGCCCAGTGACAGGAGAAGGGGCAACACAGGGCACTAACTGGAACCCAGGAGGAGAAACCTCTTTGGTCTGAGGGTGTCAGAGCCTGTGCCAGGCTGCCCAGAGAGGCTGTGGAGTCTCCTTCTCTGGAGAGATTCCAAACCCACCTGGACATTGCGATGCTGGGCCCCCTGCTCTGGGTGACCTTGCTAGAGCAGAGAGGTTGAACCAGATGATCTCCAGAGGTCCCTTCCAACCCCACCATTCTGTGTGATTCCGCGAAAGGAAGGGGGAAGAGCAGGTTTCCCTTTGGGGAGTTGATGGGGTCACTTAGGGGTTTGTCAGGCTTTGTAGGCTTTAGCAAACCTTAAAGCCATAAGCTGTGCTGCCCCAAGGAACTCCTGAAAGGCGGTCAGGTGCCCCATTCCCAGAGCATTTCATGGTTTTTCCCTATTTGATTGGAAAGCTCATCTCCTTTTTGTGATGATTTAGGATGCTAACTGCAGGGAAAAAGTGAAGGAAATATCATCAGATCCAGATGAGAAATCTCCTCTAGGACCTGATCTCAGTGGGCTCTTCTGCTGTTTTGGGAAAAAGCTCAGGAACTGCGTTAAACTTGCAACACAAGACTTCTCCATCAGGTCCAAAGGTGAGGGAAGGGAACAGTAGAAAAGATCCTGAGCTGATTCTGGTCTGAAGTGGAGGAGAAAGGGCTTCTGAGAGTTCAGAGAGGAGAGGCGGATGAAGCTCAATAGGGAACCCAGGAGCTGGGATCAGGAAAGTGTAGAACTGCAAAGGTCTCGAGGACCATTTTAGGGCTAGGGAAGCCCTAAGGGTTGGATTCTCCCATCTGGAAAGGGTGACATGAGTCTCGGCAGGTGAAGTGCGTGTGAAGTGACAGCTTGGGGACCCATCTGTCATCGTGGAGCGTACACACTGGGTAAAGCAGCTTCAGAGTTACCACCCTCCCGGGACTAATGCAAGGAAATTTATCTCCCTCTCCTGATATTGCTTCATTCTTCCTCCCTACAGACCCAGCCAGTCCAACCCTTAATGTGTGCTGGAAAGCCTGTTAGTAATTAAGTACCTGACTCGAGGGGCTCCAGATCTCTAGTTGAGTTCGTTATGTGCTATCGCATTACCAATAAGTATTAATTAAAATCGGAAGGGCTGAGGAAAAAAAAAGAAACAACAAACAAAAGAGCAACAACAACAAAAAAACCAACCCAAAGAACAAAAAGAAATCCAGTGAACTCCCCCTAAAGTGCCTGATCTCCCCTTAAAAGTGCCTGATCTGCAGGTTGGATGCTGTCCCACGGGATGAGGAATTACGGCATCTCTTTCTGGGTGTCTCTCAGGGGTTTTTTTTGGGAAAATGCTGTAAACTCGCTGCATCGCAGTGAAAAATAAGGATATTTTTAAGATAGGGAAATTATCATGAGGCGGAACCAGGTGGCAGCATTTGTCCTGGGATATTGGTGCTTGTTTGAAGCAGGGAGCTACAAGCTGGGATCAAAATTTCTCGTCAGCGTATCAGGAACAATGTGATTTTTAGCAGCACCTGCTGTGAACAAAATCTACCAAGCTCATATTTAGGTACTCAGGCAGGAACTGAATTCAAGTGCAGTAGCTGACTAATCTGCTTGGAAAATCTTCCCATATCCCCTACACGGGGATCAGTGATGCCAGGATTAGAGATGTGTGCTGCAAAAGAGACGGGGCTGGGTTCACTGATGCGCCATGGAGGTGGGAGCACCCATGGGGTGCAAAAAATAAAAGCCTCCAGTAGAAGAGCAGGTTGGAAATCAGGAACTCATTCCCCCAGAAAAATACTGGCCTTTTGGTATGGTTTGGCTTCGGCACAACAGTGACAAATCATGAATAGTAAAAATTGCACTAAAAGATAGCGAGTGGAAAATAAAATGCTTATTAAGGATAATTCCAGGGGAAGAAAAATGAGGACTGAAATAAAGCCCCAGGTGGTTTTGTTCTGTTTTTCGTGCTTTGGTTAAGAAAACAGAACATGGTCTTCCCAGAGGGTTGCTAGACAGAGAGAAAAATGGACCCTTTTTCTCACTTGTCCCCTGCCAGACAGAGATGGTCCCAGCAGGGTGCAGGAGAGGGGTTTCACCCCACCTGGTTTTCACCTGGTCTTCTGAACTTCTCTTTTAAATCAGCAGAGAGAGGTTGACAGTTCCAGGTGGACATTTATCCTCTCTACAGATCGGTGCTACCTCCAAAGACTATCAAGTGAACCAAGGTGACAGTTTTAGACCTTTCCTTGATTTTGCTTTAAGTTCAGTGATGTGAACCCCACCTTAGCCACCGAGGTTTCTGATCCTCCAAGAGAGCAGCTGGTGATGGAGGGAGCAGTCAAGCAGTCATCATTTCCATGTACCCAACTAAAAAAAAAGAGTAAGATGAAGAAAGTAATATTAAAACATTATTTAGCACTTTTTTTTTTTTTTTTTTTTTTAACTTCCAAACCCCCAATTTTCACAGGGAGTACATTTTCCCGTGGTTAAGAGAAAGAAATAAAGCCAGTGGGAATTTTCCAATCTCTTTCACAGACCTGACGGCTTGGGTCACGGTGATGATTGGAAATACCTTGAGCTGGTGCCCCTGCTGGGGGTCGCGGAGGTCACTCATAAATCACATCATGCCCAGAAGCCTTTGGAGCCACGGGAATTTGATTGTCACACCTATTAAAATCTCGGAAGTGGTTTTAGCCGGGGCCAACTAGCTATCTCCCAAGCATTGTCGGGAGCTAGCACAAGCCAAGGACCATTCCCAGGTCAACTGCAAATAGTTGCTCTGTTTTGAAGGGGAGGAGAGTGTAAAACATGAATGAGGCAGTTCTGGGTCATTTGGACGAGCACCTCGAGCTTCCTCAATTAACTAACCTAGGCACAGCAAAAGACACAACCCTCTCACAGACTCCGTCCACTCCTGGGAGACCTTCTTGTGGCTTTTCAGTACTTCAAGGGGCCTGTCAGAATGCTGGGGACAGACTTTTGAGCAGGGCCTGTTGGGACAGGACAAGGGGTGATGGTTTGAAACTAACAGAGGGAGATTCAGACTGGAGAGAAGGAAGAAATTTTTTGACGCTGAGGGTGGTGAGAGCCTGTCACAGGTTGCCCAGAGAGGTGGTCGATGCCCCATCCCTGGAGACATCCCTGGTCAGGTTGGCCAGGGTTCTGAGCAACCTGCTGTAGTTGCAGATGTTCCTGCTCTAGATGACCTTGAAAAGGGTCTTTCCACACAAACCCCTCCACGATTCTCAGATTCTCCGACTTCTCAGACAGCCTGCAGATATTGTTGGACAACCATGTTTCAGCTTTACCTCTCTCAACCCCCCTGCATCCATCTTCCTTTCTGCTGCTTTCAGCTCAGAGGGTAGAACTCTAACAACAACAAGAAATAACATAAAATAAATGACAGCACTGGCTAATTTGTTCAGGAACAGTTAAATCTCCCCGGTTTCCAGTGCACGTCGGTGTGTGTGATCCCCACACGTGCCCAGACCCAGCAAGGGGGCCGGGGCTGCGCAAACGCAGAGTGAGTCCATCAGAAGTGTCTTGCAGAGCCTGTGCAGCAGCTGTACCATCTCTGAAGTGTCCTCTCCAACAGGCAAAGCCTTTCTTGGCTTGCCATTGCAGTTAGCACGACCTCGTGAAAGATAAGACACATGAGAGAAGTCTGAGGAAGCTTGATTTATCCAGAGTTGAAAAGGGAAGAAAGACACAGGAGAGAACATGATCACACTCTATAAATACCTTCAAGGTAACAGTGCAAGGGAAGGAAGAGGATTAGTCACACTTCTGTAAGACAGGGAAGGGAGGAGAGAGAGCAACAGCATGAAGCAGAGAAAGAAAAAGTTTAACCTGACTATTAGGAGCAAAATATTTAGGCTGTTTTTCTTTCTATTTTTTTTTATTGGAAAAGGAAATTGCAGGGCCTCCATTTGGTCTTGAAGCTTGGAGAAGTTTTTTTTTCAGGAGACTTGTAGGTTGTGGGTATGAGGATTAAATGGTGCGTCCATGTGTAGGATTTGCAGGTCCTAAGCAATGGGCCTGTGTAGCCTGCAAGACATCAGCAGCGTCACTAGGTTCAGGGTGACCAGGCTGCCTGGTACACTTGGAATTGAGGGTTGGCTAAAGTTCTTTCACCCTTACCTTTTTCCCCTGCACCTCATATACCTCATGCTCATGTTGCAGGTACCCTGGGAAGATGGTGCTGCTCAGCCGAGGGACTTAATGGTCATTTGATGGCAGAGCTGGGAGATGGTTCAGTGATAGATGATGAGTCTGAGTCAGCCAGGAGACTTAGCAAGCCCTAGGCTCCACCTGTTGTTAATAGCTGATAAGGTGGCTCCTCCTCCTCTCCAGTAAAACAGCCTTGCTCTTATTGCCTTAGACCTGGCCTCACCCTCTCTACCTTCCAGACCCTTCCTGCTCCCCGGACGTGAGGCCTCCTGTCCTCAGGTCCAGCCCCATTGTCCCTGGAAATGGAGGTAAGGAATGCAGAGGGTTTGATGCAAGCTCCCTGAGGGACTGGCTCCAAGTCAGGCTTGGGCAATCATTCTTATTGTCACCTTCCATTATGCTGGGACTCAAAAGTAAACGTTTTCCAAAAAATGTGGATAGCTGCTGCCAAGATTTTCCCCTGTCTCCTCAAGCAAGTGCCAAGAACTCTTTCTTCTCATAACAAATCAACTGGCCAAATATAGGTGTCCCTGAAGAAAACCCTTCAGGCCAGCAAGAATTAACGACTTGATTCAACTAGAGGTAAACAAGCTAATTATGCTGTTCTTCAGCCTGTGGTTTCCTGAGCAAATGAATCTTGTGCATGTGTGTCAGTCTGTCCACTCCAAAGAGTTTTGAACCCCCCTGGCCAGGTTAGACAGGTTTGATAGAAGTCTCAGAAGATATTCAGGTCTCACAGGTTGATGTGAAATTGGCTGTGGAAAAGGGAATGAGGTCCTAGTATTGCACACTGGTGGGAAAGTTAGCAAAGTTCATAGCAGAAAAGGTGCATGTGAAAGGAGATGTAGAAATCCAGGCTCCTTTCGAAGTGCACTGGCTTTTCCCCAGCTAAGCAGTAAAGTTTCTGATGTAGATCTGAGTAGAGTCAAAGAAGTAGACTCCTGGGACCATGAAGGCAGTCCATGTAGCCTGCAAAGTCTGAGGAGAAAAAGGCAAAGTGAGAACTTTACAGGGATTTGGGTTTACTCCTTGGATGTAAAAGCAACTTCAAAGGGGAAGTATGACTGTGGACACTAATGCGGTGTGCCGTCACTTGGGAGATGCCCAGGACCTTGGTCCTGTGACATCTGCATCTTCTGAGGAGGGCTAGATTTTCCAGAGGGGTGGAATATTAGCAGGGAAATTTGCACAACTCCCCTGGGTTGGCTTTGCTTAGTGTGGTGTCACCTTGAACATGCCAAGAACACAGGAGAGGGGGAAGCAGGTGATGAAAGGAACTGGGGAAAGCCTAGGCTGGTCTTCAGAGGATCCATGGGGCCAGGGTAGAGTCTTCCAAGATAAAGTCCACCTCATTGGACAAAGCATGAAGGACAGGAACACCTGGTTGTAGTAAGAGTTTTCATCAGTTTCACTGCCCAGTTCAGCAAGTACTGCGGCTCTCACGTGCTGCTCGGCTCAGAAGTGACACTCGGCTTTCTCCATCTCCATCATCAGACATGTTGGGTGGCAGAGGTTAATGGCACGGCATGCAGTGGTCGATAGCTGTCGACTACAATAGGTGTGACAGCTTGAGGCAAGGAAGCGACTGGGATTAAGTGAATTGTCTGGTGCTCTCTCCGCTGCTGTGCACATGATCTGTGTGCACCCACCCTGACCTCATTTGCTCATTCCCCTCATCCCATGTCCTGCTGCTCCACAAATTCAGGGGCTGGTCCAGAGGTGCAGAGCTTCGGGTCTGCCCTGTAGTATTTTATACAGAAATCACAAGCGAAAAGATTAGAAGGGTGAAAAGAGGGGGCGCGGAGAAAATGGTGGAAGAGCCGAAGGGGAGGCAAAAA
>WTSP01008468.1:1210-11596 GCA_025331215.1 Actenoides lindsayi
ATTAAAGCTGTTCTAGTTTCCTTTTCTAATTGCTAAGTCTCTCTCCCTTATTCCTTTTCTCTTCCCCTTTGGGGAGGAAGGGGGGTTAACAGAGAGCATCTGTTATAGGTCTAAGGGGCTGCCCTGACCCTAAACCGTGACACATATTTTATTTAAAGTGACATAACTTCAGTGCAGAGCTGTTCAGTTCTAGAAGTGACAGAATAGCATTTTATCAGTAGCAGAATAATAGTATTACAAATTTGTTTTTCCTATGTAATTTGAGTAAATCTAGCTATCACAATGACAATGTGCTTTTAAACATTCCAGAACACACACATAGAATCATAGAATAATCATTTAGGTTGGAAAAGACCTTTAAGATTATCAAGTCCAACACTAAACCTTGTCCCTAAGCACCATGTTTACATATCTTTTAAATACCTTCAGGGATGGTGACTCTACCACTGCCCTTAGCAGTCTGCTCAAGTGCTTGACAACCCTTTCAGTCAAGGATTTTTTTCTTAATGTGGAATCTAAACCTCTCCTGGCACAACTTGAGTCTGTTTCCTCCCATCCTATCACTTGTTGCTTTGAAGAAGAGACTTGACCACCCTGCTACAGCCTCCTCTCAGGTAGTTGTAGAGAGCAGTAAGGTCTCCCTCGAGCCACCATTTTTTCTAGACTAAACAACCCCAGGTCCCCAGTTGCTTCTCTTAAGACTTGTTCTCTAGACCCTTTACCAGTGTTGTTGCTCTTCTTTGGACATGCTCCAGCACCTCAAGGTCCCTGTTGGAGTGAGAGGCCCAAAACTTAACACAATATTCAGAGTGCAGCCTCACCAGCTGGCTGTTGACCAAGACTCCCAGATCCTTTTCTGCTGGGCAGCTTTCCATCCACTCTTCCCTGCAACTGTAAGGGTTTATTGTGACCTGGGCAGGAACCATCACTTGTCCTTGTTGAAACTTGCACAACTATCCTCTGACCATTGATCTACCCTGTTCAGATCACTCTGTAGAGCCTTCCTACCCCTCAAGTAGTAATTCTCACCCAACTTGATGTCATCTGCAAACTTCCTGAGGGTGCACTCAACCCCCTCATACTACTGGCTTGTGATTTTTTCCTCCCTTTAATAAAGCAAGTCTAAAAATAGAAAATATCCTGCATATTGAATAGCTGTTATTTTCCAAGTAAAAGGAAAAATAAGAGAAGTGTCATATATATATTGTAAGTATGTATAGTTTAAGCTCTGATTCTATATACTGACTTTATCTGACAATTACTTTGTGTTAGAGAATCCTATTGCTGGATTGATGTTTATGATAAGAATTCAAAGTAGGCTATTTCCTTTGCATACACAAAATTTCCAACAAAATCAGAGATTATATGGGAGGAATACATAATTACGTCTTCTTGTTTTCTCACTCCTAATTACAAAAAGCTGGAAATGTTCCCCTGTGTGACAGCTGGATCAGGCCTCAATGAACACAAGAAAACATAATGTCTAATATTGTGTAAAATGAAATAACATAATAAAAAGTTGGGGTTTTATAAATACTTTACATCTTCAGTATGAACATCTGTCTGGGTAGAAATGATTAAAGTTGTCTTGGAATGAAGAATATTTAGACATAAAATTATGTAGAATAATTCAGGTAGTAATAGGGAAGCCATGTTTAAATCCATTATATTTTAAATACAGTGTGAGAGCTTTGTCATTCTCTCATGACTACAATATAGAGGGAAATTCTCTTGCAGCTAATACTGGATTCTCAGAAAAAAAAATAAAAAAAAATTGCCTATCTAAAAAGATTAATATTTTTATACTTTTTAGTGAATAGAAACTCTTGCTACATTTTGATATCTGATGAACTATAGAAGGAAATTCTAAATCATTAGCTTTTTTCTCAAATTTTTTTTTTCTTTTCTCCTACTGCTGTGTAGTATCTTTGTGTAGCAGCTATCACAGAGGCCTGTGACAACTATGAAGTATAAATGTAGCAAACAGGATAAAATAAATTAGCTTGCCTTGACGTGTAGTCTAAGTCTCCTTAGCACAACTAAAGCCAGTTTTATAATATGAGACAGATGGAAAAAAATTTACATAAGTATATGATCACCAAAGGAGCAAATGGATAGTATTAACTGGTAATAAATTTTATATTGTACAACTCTGTCCCTGAAATGAGATATTATTGGAGACTGAAGAAACTCAAAATTTCTCTCACTGTACTTTTATAAGATTTATATGCTGCTTCTGATTTGAGGCACTGAGGATAAAAAACCCAAGTGTTTATTGGGGTAGAGGGGGGAGGGGACAGAAGTGAAAAGAATGAATTTTCCACTTCATAAGTCGAGAATAATTTACATATTTTGCAAGTTTTCCACTTCAGAAATCTAGAATATATTACATATTTTGCAGATTTTTTGGTAAATTGCTCAGGTTTTTTTATCCTCCACCATCCTTATACCACTACCACTAGTAAATGAAAACTAGAAAATAAGTGGAATGATTTCATTTTTCAACTCCCTTTCACACTACTGAAAGTCACCTTTAAATAAGGCTGCCTTTTTACCGATATGGAAAAAAATGAAAGAAATATTGTAGTACTCCAAACTGGCTGATGGATGTGGTCTTTTTTTCTGTAATGGAATGCTTATTTCTCATCTGACTGTGTGGCAAGTGAGTGTAAGTAGTACCTTGCTCCTAAAATGACAGATAGGAATTTAAAGGTCTGTTTGCCACACTTTGCTACAAACAAGAAACATAAGAGGCTTGTGGCTCAGTCTTTTGCATATAAAGACAGATTCATATTTCCATCAGAATGTGTATATTTAAAAGAAAAAAAAAAAAAGGAAAGCTGATATTCTTTTTAAAGAACATGGAAGAATTACATAAAAATATCTAGATGATGTTATTGGCACAAGCAAGAACTATTTATTTTCCACTTCTTTCTGCACATTGAGAGCAGCAAGAAAGACTGAAACAAAATAAGAGTACATTATATAAAATCATGCCTTAACTTGAAATGATGCCATACATGATACATCTTGAAATTAAGGCAACACTTAATGGTTTTGAAGTTATCAGTTTGTGGTTTTTTTTTGGTTTTTTTTTTTTGACATGGTAATTGCTAAGTAAGACAAAGTTTGTCACACAGTGCTGAGCATGAAATAGAAAAATAATCTACATATTTAAAGAAAAGAAAGTAAGCAAAAAAAAAAAAAGAGAAGAAAATACAGTAATAAATTATCTTCAACCTTTTTTTTAATTTCACTATCTTCAAGATCAAAGAAACTGGTCATTTTTTTCTGCATAATATAGAATTTTAGAACTTAATATTATATTTGAAGTAATTTAGCATAGAGAAGATATATAATCTTCCATTTTACACGTTCACAAATTGAAATTCAAACCATAATTTAATTTTACTTTTTAAATCAAGGGAAGTTATTGAAGTTCAGCAGCTATAAGCTTTTTCTGGGTACAAATGGTGAAATCTTGATGTCTGAATACTGCTTATCTGTTTAATTTTTACCTTATGTAGGAAAACAAAACTAACAATTTCACCTGTCTCTAGACCACAATTAGATTTTCTTTTTGGTTACTGAAAGTGGTAAGTTTTATGTTAAATAATATCAAGGTATGTGAGTCTTCAATCTTAATGTGAAAGAACTATTTTAGTTTTTATACTACACACGTTTCCAGTGTGTTCCAAGAGACAAAGAAACATTTTGGTTTTTAATAATTCAAATAGTGAATCACATGAACTCTCTACAACTAGGTTTGCTATACATACACATAAATACTGATATCTCCTAATTTGGAGTGGCTATTTCACTACCTCTGAATTTTCTCTGAGGATAAAGGTAAGGCTATACATTTTCTGTTTTCCATATTGCTTTCCACATTTCTGCTTCAAAATAGCCAATGAGTAGAAATTATAAGAACAAGGATGTGGAAAAATGTTAACAGCAGAGTAACACTTGGACTCTTCAAGACATCACCCATGAAAGGGAAGCTCTGAAGTTCTTGAACAATTTTTTTGAGAAAAATGTCACACATGTAAGATTAAGATATACTCCTTTTAATCAGTATAATAAAACCTTTCAGCCTAGGGCTTGATATTGTAGAATTTTTTTCAGAATACCTACAATAATGTACATATTCATTCCATACTTTTAATCTCAACAGAAAGTCCAAGCTATCTTTGTGTTTTGCACTTTTTTTTTCCATGCTCAGGGGTGTCTTTAACACACATATCTGCTTGCTTATGGACAAGAATCACCTCATGTCTTCTTTACAAAATCAGTTCAATTGTATCAGTGTTAAGTGGGTTTAAACAGCACGCCCAATGATCTTATAGTCAAGACAAACATGATAAATTGCTACCAAAAAAAAAAAAAATCTCCTTCTTGGAGAAGCATGCATGTTCATACCAGAAGAAATAACTTTCATTCATTTTAAGGTAAACTTTTGCCCTTTCTATACTCTTTCATGACCTTAAAATGCCATCACGAGAGCATCCACACTCTGTTTGATCTATCACCATGCCATGTGGCACAGACCTTGCTCATAACATCTTCTCATTGGAAACAAAAAGGTCAATAATAACACACAATTATCAATATTTTTATTCTTTATTTTTCTCCCTCCTCTTCACATGTTAGGGAGAAAGAATGATTTTTTTAGGTGCATGAGTTGTACATATGTGCTTGTACTTATAACTGTATTTTGTAAGGAGCTTCATCTAAAATAGACTACTTTTCTGCTTTCTCTCTGACAGTATTGGTCTGCACAGGGAGGGAAATAGGATGGGAAAATCATGTAGGCAGGCTGTGAGAAGAAAGAAAATGACCATTTCATGCATGTGTATGTTCAAATAGATTGGTTTGGAAAAAACCAGACTGTATCTCTAGCCTGCATTATTGTGCTGTAGCCATATTCTGGAATGGACAACTTCACTCAAGGCCACTCAAAGACTGCTGACAATGGATCAATATGATGGTGTGGTATAAGCCCTAAAAATGATAACACATGTGCATGTGTCTGACAGAGAATATTAACAGGGAAAAAAACAATGTAAGTGCCAGGATCTAAGCAGATCCACAGGCTTCATTGTCCCTTTCTGTTACTGACCTGTTCCAGTACTTCAGGACCTAAAATGAAAAGAAAAACTCAAATTTGCAGTTAGAGAATTTTAAATAATATACATTTGCTTTCCAGAATTCTGGTTTCTGAAAATATTCATTAGTGAAAGAATAAAAACTGAAAATATTTTCTTGTTTGAAAAATTAACTTCTGATAATTTCTACTACAACAGGAATAGAATGTATTAAAAATAAAATCACCTTAGAAGAGGCAATAGTTGGGAATATATTTACTATATATTATTACAGCTTTCATTCCTGGTATTTAAATTAAATCTCTATAATATATTCTTTATCTAGCTAGTATTTAATCTTCAAAGCTCAATGGTGAGACTGTATTCAAAAGCAATCACAACTTTGGACAGCTAAAACCAGTTAATATTACCCTTTAATTCTCATTGACACAAAATTAAAAATGCATACCTCGATGGTGTGTATCAGACTTCAGAGGACTATGTGATGCTTTATTATATCGATGTAATCACTGAAGAAAAACTATACCCAAAACCAATAATGTTATTTGACCATGTTTTCTCTGCTTTCTGTTATAAAAAGTGACAGATGTACTGCACAGAGAATGAAGCTTCATTGTACACCTATATTCCTTATATTTTCAAATTGTAATAATACAAGTTGCAGCAACAGGTGTAAGCATACAGGTTTTGTTTTTCTCTCTGGAATTACATAATGTGAAATATTATTAGCTAAAAGCACATATTAATATATCTCAAAAAGATTTAATGATGGAAATGTAGTAGAACATAGATAAAGATTTTTTAAAAAAATATCTTAGGATACAAAGGGAGTACTGTAGTCATATGCAAATAATACAGCTGATTAATTCTAGATTTCCTACCAGTGTTGATAGAAAAACTAAAAATCACAAAAACTTACTGAAATTTTCCATTAGTTTTATATCTATCATGATTAAAACCTTCAAAAGCCACTAATTCAGAACTTCAAGGCAATGAAAATCCAATAAACTTTGAGAAGAGATTTTTTTGCAGCATTCAGATTTGGCCAAAGCCTTTGAATGCCATTTAGTTCTTTTTCATTGAAGGGCTATAAATGGTGGTTGTAACTGAAAAAAGTTTCTCTCTAAATGTAGTTTCTTAGTGCAGAGCCAGGTTCCAAGGAAAGAACCCACCTCTTACCCTTTCAGGTTACAAAAATACTTGGCTTTCCTATTCCAGAAGACAGTTTTCCTTAGAGGAGGATGTTTTATAGTTTGAGGAACAGGTATTCTCTTTTTCTCCCTGCATATAGCAAAAGAAAAAGTTTAGAGCCAGTTTAGCACCTGCAAAATTTTGAGCATTATACCATTTCCTGGTAATTATTCTCAACAGTCCACCTGCAGTTGTGGAAAGGAGGTAACTCCTGACCTTCCTTTGTCACAAAACTGACAGAGCTACTGAGATTAACTTCCAGAGTAGGCTGAACAGAATCCAGCTATCTACCTTTAAGCATACAGTTGAAAACATGTGTTGATGTAAGCTACCATAAACATGGCCTACTTAGAAGGGGAAAACTTCTGAACAGAATATATTCTGACCAGAAAATACTGACAGAGAAAGGCCTGTTAGCCTGAAATTGCAGGACTAGGCCTGTGAACCAGAAACATCCTTGAAAAGTGCATCTGGCCTCTTTGAAGTGCAGCCAGGGTACTCAGAAACAGGAGACATCCTGAGAGCACAGATAAGCACAAAACCAAGCCACTTATGTCAACTTATTGTCTGAAAAGGTAGAAAGCTATATGGAAAAACAAATTTGCTCTGAAAGAACAAAGAATTTAGCATGCTTTCTAGCTTGCTATAGTGTATTTTTTTAATTGTAACAACTATTTTTAAATTTTCCATTGTATCCATGAAAGCCTGCATTAGTGGTGTATTCAGTCTGTGAGTGAAGGTCAAATAAGGTGTTTGTTTGATTCTTAAACCTGTGAGTGATGTTCAAATAAATAATTTGCTTGAACCTTGTAGTCTACTCTCTTTTCACCACAGATTGTTTGGCACCTTCTGAAATCTGTCTAGCATTTCATATCAATATATATAATAATTATTTCTTATATAGCAGTAAAGAAAGTATGTTCAGGAGCAAGAACTGTCGCTGACATCAAAATGCCATGCACCAGTATAGATTAGAGGTTGACCTGCTGGAAATCAGATCCACAGAGAAGGACCCGGGAGTCCTCATGGACAATAAGTTAACCATGAGACAGCAATATGGCCTCATGGCCAAGAAGGCCAGTGGTATTCCATGGTGCCTTAAGAAGACTAAGACCAACAGGATGAGAGAGATTCTCCTCACACTCTACTCTGGCCCAGTGAGGCCACATCTGAAGTTCTTGGCTCCCCAGTTCAAGAGAGAGATGGACATTGAGAATAGAGTCCAGTGGAGGGCTACAAAGATGATTAGGGTACACGGGCATCTCTCTTACAAGGAAAAGTTGAGTGACCTCAGTCTTTTTAGCCTGGAGAAGAGAAGACTGAGAAGGCATCTTACCAATGCTTATAAATATCTAAAGGGTGAGTGTCAAGAGGATGAGGCTAGTATCTTTTCAGTGGTGCACTGTGATAGGACACAGGCACAAACTGTAACAGACACAGACTGGACGACAACATCATGAGAATCTCCTTTACTCTAGAAAGTGATGAAGCACCGGAACAGGCTGCCCAGAGAGGTTGTGGAGTCTGTTTTCTGGAGACTTACAAAACCTGCCTGGATGTGATCCTGTGTAACCCAATCTAGGTGAACCTGCTTTAGCAGGGGGGTGTACTGGATGGTCTCCAGAAATCCCTTCTAGTTTTACCATTGTGTGACTCTGTGATCTACTGTGATGTAAAATTTTATGCCTGGAACTTTGAAATTTCTTGTCTTCCAGAAGAGGCTCAACACATCCAGGGTGTCTATTGAGTGACACTTTTGTTTTTGCTAGATTCTGAATCCTGTCTAGCAATTTGAAGTGTTCATTGTCCTTTTCCTCTTCTCTTGTTTTAAAATTTATAAGGCTCACTTCAGCCACTTTTTCTTGAGCTGCCTAAAGCTACTTGGATACATTTACAATTTCAGCTTCCATGTGGCAATGAATTCTATAACTTAATATCATATTTTTTTAAATATCTTCTTAAAAAAAATTCTGTATCTTATATGAATAAAAGTAGTGATTAATGGTACCTTATTCACCTTTTCCATGTTCCATGTTTATGTGTAAATTTCTATCATAGTTCTGTCAGTTATCTTGTTTTTAACTTATATGCTGTAATCTATTTATTCTTTAATTAGTTCCTATATAAATGTCTTTGATCATCCTCTTTCCTTTTCCCAGATTTTTGATGCATAGTATAGGTAACGGATAGATTTACATGACATACGATAATGACTAGATATACCATCAGGTATTTAAATTGCAAAACTATATTTTCAGTTTGTCTTTACCTCTAACAAAGTACAACACTTAACTTTGCCTATTTACCTATGATAGAAGCTGCTGGAAATGACAAAGCTGATTCCAAGTGCTCGCCTGCGTGTGGCTATAGCTTGTTGTCTTTTTAGTATTCATAAACTTAACAGAAAATGCAACAAGGTGCTAAACACTGTGGTCCAACCTTGGAAACTAACTTTGAACTCTAGATTATGTTTGAATGTTTAATTGCATTAAAATCTGTTTTCATAGGAAATGAACACATAATACATTGATTTTATGCATTTTTTTTTAATTTATTCACAAAATTACCAGACTATAAATGATCTCATCATTCTCAATGTTGAATGTTGCCCATGTTCTTATCTTTCTTAATATCTTTGCAAAAGCTTACTGAAAGCTCCATTAGAGACTAACTTGGTGTCATTCAATCAGGTCTTTTCAGCTACATATCTCACATCTACCACACTGTCAAAACATGCTCTCTGAGGAGCTTTGATTCTGTGAGATGATGAATAGCCTTAATTTGACATCTGCCAGGTTCAGGTGGCTGTATATATAACAGGAAGCTTACTTATCTACCAAACTGCTGAAATGTATTCTTTTCTGGGATGTTTTGATTTTCATTTTATAAGAGGAAGAATACTATGCTAAAATACTGGTTTGATTAAAACAGAACCATCATCTTTTAGAAACCTGGCAATACAAAGGAATCCTATGATTTCACTTAATATGCTGTTGTATTCACTTGTATTCTATTAATGGTTACCATCTAAAAGTTTGAAGCTTTTTTTCCATTATTGTACATATGCAAAATGAAGAAGATATTATGCAATGAAATGCAAGATTCGTATGATTTAACAAGTATGCCACTATTTTGCAGTTGTATTTTTATTGAAACTACATTCAATTATAGCAGTATTAAAAATTAAGAATTAGTATCAGCCCAAACCATTTTTCATTTTGATTTTCTGAAGGATGACAATGACAACAACAACAACAAAAAAAACAACAAAAAAAACCACACCAAAAAAACTCCAATCTTTATAATGTTTACATTTTAACCCAGCAAAAGAATGCATTGCATTTTGAGTATTCTGTTGTAGTAACTTTCAGGTAATATGATTAAAGTACTAAGTTCCAGATAGCCTTCCCATCTTAAATCAACCTCTTGTTCCTATATCCACAATGGTGGAGATAAAGTACACATGGAGGTATACATATATATTTATATCTCCAACATCTTAGATAAAAGAAGTGTGTGCTCTGGAAAAAAAGAATGCTCTACCTAAACACAGTCCTCAAGCTTAGTATCTTAATGAGGAGGTCTCTGAAAAGCTTCTTCTATTTCCAGAACTCCTTGTCCTCACATGACATCCTTTTCACATTATAGTGTTCTATCTATGTTTCCACATATTCAAACACTAGATAACAAATTGGTTAGGGAGGTTTAGTCAAAACATCTTTCTATAGGATACTTGATGCTGTTGGTTTTTTAAGACACTGAATAATGAGAGAAAAAAGCAACTAAATCCACAGGTGACTTACACCATTATTAAAGAGGTTTCAAAAGCCTTGTCGTAATCACATATTAAGGATGGATGATCTTGAAGCTTCAGACTGAAGATAGTGATTCATTTACAAGTTCTGTTATTTTCAGTCTTTATTCTGCTTTGATCTCTAGTATGAAGTATTTTGTCTTACCCATTATCTGCAATGGTCATTTAAAATTCAGGTTCTTTCAGTATGGGCTGCTTCTTACTTTGTTCTAGTACTGTACTTAACAATGTGACTCTGATCTTATTCTTGAGACCTTCACTGACACCGTAACACAA